>VNJW01010866.1:0-35625 GCA_008042615.1 Drosophila auraria | reverse complement strand
GGAACGGTCGAAATCGGACCACTATATCCTATAGCTGCCATAGGAGTGATGGCGAAATTAATGTACAAAAATTTTTAATTTCTCTGTTTTTCAACGAATTTCTATAAATTTCGAGATATAGTCATTTTTTATAGTTTTAGAATTACGGTTTTAATTTCATTAAGATCGGACAACTATATCATATAGCTGCCATAGAAGGGATCCGTCGATTTATATGAAAATGTAAAATTCTACATGTAAAATGTAAAATTCTACATGTAAAATGTAAAATTTACAAAATTTACATAATTTGACATTTTTTTTTACATTACCAAAATGGATCGATTTTCAATGATCCAATTGCTGACTGCAAGGGTATATAAACTTCGGTTTACCGAAGTTAGCTTTCTTTCTCGTTTTTATTTTATTTTTATTATTCAAAAATTATATTCTCTGTTAAAATTATACAAAACCCCTATTTTCACTAATTTTAAAATATAATTTTGACACAACAGTCATGTTTATCATTAAATAATCCCTTTAAACTCACGTTAAAATCCTTGTGACACTCTCTTCTCGGTTCAGCTCGTCAGAACTGCATCACTCCGGAGAATTACTATGGCAGTTGTGTGACCCTGAGCTACTGTCCCCAGGTGGCCAACATCTTTAGGACCACTAGCAGGGATCGGGCACAGCGCTATGTGATCGCCCTGCAGCGCAGCTGTGGCACCCGCAACATTAACGGGGATCCGGTGGTAGGGATCTGATCTGTCTTTCCTCCTGTACTTCATCCTTGCTGAGCTTTGTCCTGCTTCTCTCTTACCTCGATTTAGGTCTGCTGTACTGAGCCCAGATTTAACCCGGTCACAGAGCGACCCGTTACGAACCCCTTCTTCCCCACAGAGCGCACAGAGCCCACCTTCGTGGGACCGCAGTTTCCGCCAGATGTACCCGAGAATCCCTTCCTTACGCGGCCCAGAGAAACCACGACCACAACGACGACCACGACAACGACGACGACACCGGCTCCACCTCCGCCTACCGCGGCAGCTCCTCTTATCGAGCTGCGAGGAGATGCTTGCCGTGGGCCAGACCTTAAGCCCGGAAATTGTGTGGGTGAGTTACTGGGACTTTCCTTCGGAGTAAAGTACCTTTTCTAATGCCATATCCTTATCCCAATCCCCGCCAGAAATCACCTTGTGTGCTTCGCTGCTGAATGAGCTGCGGGTGAAGCAGCGCGACGAGACCTTTGCCCAATTCCTGCGTGCCTCCAGGCAGATCTGCGGCAACAAGGGCAATCAGGTGTGCTGTCCCAATGGCATGACCACGGCCACCACCAAGGCTCCCATCTTTCCCAAGAACACGGAGGAAGTGCCGCGGCGTCTGCTCAATGTGGAGGAAGGATGCGGCTCCACTGTTGGTTACTACAAGAAGATTGTAGGCGGCGAGGTGAGCCGCAAGGGAGCCTGGCCTTGGATCGCTCTCCTGGGCTACGATGATGCCTCCGGGTCGCCTTTTAAGTGCGGCGGCACCCTGATCACCGCCAGACATGTGGTTACGGCTGCCCACTGCATCAGGGATGATCTGTGAGTCCACCAGGAGTCTTTTCTTTAGGGTTCCAAGTTCTAAGTTGGTCTTCCTTTGATTTCAGGCAATTTGTGCGCTTGGGAGAACATGATCTGAACACGGAGACGGAAACCCCGCATATCGATGTCAATGTGGCCAGGGTAAGTCCGAGATTCTGGTGAAGATTCCTGGATAAGTCTTCTAACTTGTTTCCCTTTTAACTCTTCAGTACGTGGCTCACCCGGAGTACAACCGAAGGAACGGACGCAGTGACATTGCCATTCTGTACTTGGAACGAAACGTGCCCTTCTCCTCCAAGATCACGCCCATTTGCATGCCCAAATCCCAGCCTCTGATCTCCAAGACCTACGTCGACTACATGCCCTTCGTCGCTGGCTGGGGCAAGACCCAGGAGGGCGGCGAATCCGCCAACGTGCTCAACGAGCTCCAGATTCCCATCTACAAGAACGATGTGTGCGTCCAGAGCTACGCGGCCCAGAAGCGCTACTTCAGCGCCGATCAGTTCGATGCGGCTGTGCTCTGTGCCGGCGTCCTGACCGGCGGCAAGGATACGTGCCAGGGCGATTCCGGTGGACCGCTGATGATCCCAGAACAGAATGCCGGCGACACGCGGTTCTATCTGATCGGAGTGGTGTCCTACGGCATCGGTTGTGCCCGGCCATCGGTGCCTGGTGTGTACACCAGCACGCAGTACTTCATGGACTGGATCATCCAACAGGTCCAGAACACGCCCTAAGCAGCCAGTCATCGTTGCTATGCCATAAATCTTGTACTAAGTCATAACTTAAAATAAAACCATTATCTGAATCACTAAATTTAGCCTAAGCTCAGCACTGGCATTAGCTAAAAATCTTGCCGAAGAAATAAAATTAATATTTATTATACAAAAGAAAATTTATATACAAAAGAAAATTGAAATGTAAAAGAAACTATTGAAAATTTATTTAAGAAAAAATATATTCATTTCTCCTCCTTAATTTCAGATAGTTTAGCCTTTCTTCAGTTAAATAATAATCGAAATCTTGTACCAAAAGCATAAGCAACTAATAAGCATGCTTGCCTCATCCAAAATTCGCTTTCTAGGTGAATATTCAACAGAAAATCTTTGTCTTTGCAAAACAATTCCTTAAAATTTGGGATTTACCTTGATTTTATTTAGATATTAGCTTGAAAATGTATATTTCTATTAAACATCTAAGAACTTGACCTAATATAAGTGCTGAGCTTAGGATCTTTCCATTTTTAGAGTGCAAATATTGACACTCCTGGCTTTGTTCTCAGGATGTCTAATCTCTGGGTTAGATGCCTGCCAGCAGCAGGATTCCTTTTAGGGTTACTTGTGCATCCTTATGCAAATCCAGCGCAAGACGCCCATCAATCATGCTGGTAATGATCGTCGAGAAAAAGGGGTTTACTCTATATGTAAATGCGGGGTAAGAAGGCAGCCTGCGTTCCTGGACATGAACTGCATTGTAATTGCTTCGGCAGCCACAAGCGGATTTGCATAACTCAGGAGCAGCAGCCCTCCTGCAGCAGGCCTGAAGATGCCTCGAAGAAGCATCTCCTGGGCGCCATCTCTGGGAAGGAAACAAAGCCTGAGCTCCCCTTGAATACTCTTAATTCCTTTCCCTTTCTCCCTTAGCAGATGAACTGAAATCAAAGAGAAAATAAAGAAACACAAAGCAAGACGAATCCTTTTGGAAGTCAAAACAACGCCTCCCGCGCATTTGTGGCCACATGGCCTTGGTTATCCTTTTGTGGGGGATTTTCCAGATTCAAATCGCATCTGGCAGATGATTTAGAGCCTACACACCCAGAGAGTTCATTAAACTGCAGTTCCCTTACCTATGTTTTTTATTGTTGTCCTGATTACAATTAATATTAAGATCACAACAGAAGGAGGGACAAATCTTTCATGCTGATCATCAATAATGCCAACCAAAATTTGCATGCCAGGGATATTTCGCAGAAAAATTTGCATACCTAAACCCTTGCCACAAGGGTGTTAATTACCAGATTCCCAGCCCCAGATATCTCTATCGAAATTCGCAAGGGTTCCTTGAGATTGGCAAGGGTTCGCAGGGATTAGAGGGGGTTGCCTTTTGCGGCGTCAAGAGGCGAACAAAGGAATTGCCCACAATCGGATATGTAAACACGATCCGTCAATATCAATGGCACCAATATGGGTGCAATTGTGATCTATGATCTCGGTGATCTTTCAATTTGCCAGATGATCAAAGAGGGCAATTGTCTGGTCCTTGTATTTTGGCAATGTTATCACCTTTTCAGGGTTTGAATGATCTATTTGAGGGTTAATTTGAATTAAATGTTATGGGAGATTAATTTGCTTAATTTAGAGAAAGATAAAGTGTTCAATTCAGAAATTATAAGTTATTTTGTTAAGTTTATAGCAAGATAAATGTTCAATTCAAGAACTTTTAGGTTTTTTTTTAGGTTTAAATGTATCAATTATGGTGAATAATTAACTAAGAAGCGTATTTCTTTAATCTGTGAATAAGATATTGAAAAAAATCTTGATGATTTTATTATAAACAAATAAATGTCGCCAAATGTATATAATATATATGTATTTATTAAGATTTCAGGTCTGAAAATTTATGCGGAAGGTCAGCAATGAGAATCTAATTTCAAAGTATTAAAACTACAGTTAATTTTCATCTTCACTTTTCACATTCCAGAAGAACTAAAAACCCACATAATTTTCTGGTATTAACAATATCATTTCAAATATCTTTTACTTTACTATAACCTTTTATTTACGGATAAATAATGATTTTATTACAGATTTTTTTAGTATAGATCACAGAGACTACAAACTAATTATTCACTTAACAAATACCTTAAACAAAAGCTTACTCTTGTAGTTTGCTAAAAACTAATTAAATTGCACTGAAAATTTTAACGATTTGTGTGGGTTCAAATCTGGCACTGCGACGAGCATCCTTCCCCTACAAGATCTCCTCCAGCTAGGCCTCCGGCGAGGCTGCACTCCTCTTAAGCGACAGGACCTCGTTCAGCGTTGGACTCATGGCCAGAGCGGGATTGGCCACGGCTATGATGTTATCCCCCGCAGCGGAGATGACCTGGACACCGCTGATAGCGGGACCAGAACCACTCAGATCCACTGACTCGCTGGGCGGGGAAGAGGTCTCCATTTGGCGGGCACCGGGCGATCGTTCACCTTCCAGTCCATTGCAGGGCGTCTGAGGAGGAGTGGGAAACAGGATGTTCTTTTATTTAAGGCTTACATTTAGGAGCGAACTGCCCTGGTAGAGCTCCAACACATACTCACTGGCATGGTCGGGGAACTGGAGTTGCTGAAGGAGAAGCGTGAGTCGTTGTCCTCGTAGTCGGCCGCCTTGCCAAGGCTGAAAAATTAAAGAGAATTCATTTATTAGAGGTAAAATGAAAATATATGTATTTATAGAATTTTTAAATATATTTCCCAAGACCCCTTAATACTCACGAGAACTTGGCTATCTCCGTCAGATCAAAAGGCGGCTTGGCGAACTTTTGGTACATGGCAAACAGATTGTAGCGCGAGTCCTCGACAGCTTCCTTTATTTGGTGGAATGTTTGGATTTATCAACAAGATCAGGGATTAAACTCTCTCTCAAAGAAGCCAAAGTGAAGCTAAGCGTGGCAATTAGGCAAAGGCGCAGATAGATGTTTTTTTGGGAACCAAGGAAGAAGACACGTAGATCGTTGGTTGGAAATTCCGTAGGTTTTTATTTATTGACTCAACAGTAGTAGGGAAGGTACACGAAATATATATATATTGCAAGTGACTACCGACTAAATAACTTTGGCATACCAATTTCAACTAACAAGCAATTATGACTAAGGCAAAGACTAAAAAAGGTTAGTAGGTAGGTTAACTTAAGGGTTAGTAAGAGTCAAGCAAAGAAATAGCAGAAATATCAACAATATCAAACGAAACACAACTTAAAGATAACTAAATACAAATTAATTGCTAATAATACTAAGTCAATAAAGAATCAGGTATTTAATCAAAATAGTTTTAATTTAAAGTCCGCTAAAACAGTGTCTAAAAGTATGCTACTAGAACATTTTCACTGCATACTTTTCGACACATTTTTAGGAGATTTCAAAACTTCAGAGATCTACATTTTAAATTAAATAAAGAAAAAGGGGATTATTAAAATAGTATTATTAATTTACAAAAACAATTAAACTAATACTGTTAACTCTACAAAAGTGTAAGTTAGACCATCCCACAACCCGAGATATTCTAAAAAGAACCTCTCGACCAGGGTTAGTATTCGTATTTTGTGTGTGGCGATCGCGAAAGCTGCAAGGCAAATTTTGGGTTATCATGGAGTCCTCGGTTTATGAGAGGACTCTGAAGCGAAGCTGTAGCGTAGCTGAAGCACTGCACCGAGCGACGGACCTACTGCTCTACTTTATCTAGCTTCCTTACCCTGTTCAAGTCGAGTGGCAGCTGGGCGGCGGCCTCCGTGGAGGACAGTCGCTGCCGCTTGGTCGGCATGCCGGCGTCACTGGACTCACAGTCCATATCGCTGGCCGGGATGCCCCCTGATCCTCCTCCACCTCGTCCACCTCCACTCGCACCTCCTCCCTGAGAAGGAAGCTGGGTGAGCAGACCACCATACCGGGCAATGCTGGCCGAGTGACCGAAACCGGCATCCTTGACAATCTGCCGGGCCAGCGGGAAGAGCTCATCGCGCCGGGTGAGCAGCCAGATGGTCTGAGGATTCCGGCAGAGCTGGGCGGCCGCCTCGTTGACGCACACCTCGTGCAGGGTCAGCGGCTTCTCTGGCCGCCGCTTGCAGTCGAAGCGACCATAGATGGCCGAGTACTTACGGATCTCGTCCATGCGTCGCGGATCCTGCTCACCCATGGCGATCACCTGCTCCAGTTCCCGCGTTGTCCGCTTCCTAGTGGTCTGTGCCCGCGGCTCGCGCTGCGGCAGCTGCCTGCCGATCTTCTCGGCACACATGGTGATCCTCTGGATCTGCATCTCGGTCAGCACGGGCGTGAGCTGCGGCGAACTGGAGGACACCTGGTGGGCGGTACTCACGGGTGGCAGGCTGCTGTTGGCCGAAGGGTGGGGACTGCTGCTGCTGCTGGTCAGCGGGGTGGAGGGCAGGACCAGGGGCATGGGCACTGGACCCGATCCCGGACAACTGATCTGAGTGATCAGCGGAGTTGGGACTGGAACGGAAGCAGAGGTGGGAACAGCAGCCGCCGGCGGAACCGAGGGCGAGGGCTGGAAGGAGGTGCCAGCGGGATTAAAGGAGGGAAACTTCTGGCTACGGGGCAAGGCGGGCGTGGTGTCCGGATTGAAGATCAAAGCGGGCTTGGGCGGTGTCTCGCAGAGACCTGGAAAATTAAGATTTTATTATTATTTAAATTTCTATAAAATTCCCAGAGAGAGAAAGTGGGAATCCTTACCTAAGTGGGGCATCAGGGGACCCTGGAAGAGACCCGGATTGTTGGCCCACTCGTGCAGCGCCTTCTGCAGACGCCGGACGTGGAGCGGCTTGGAGGCCATGCCCACCAGGGCCATGATCTCCAGGAACTCCTCCTCGCCGGCGTCGTACAGCTGCTGCACATCATCGCCGCCCATCTCCAGGAGTGTGTCATAGTAGGCCAGCAGGCTGGCTCGCTGGAGCACCCGGTACAGCTGCACCTCCGCCTCGTTGCCCGGCCGCGATGTGGTGATCACTGGAAGACACAAAACAGAAAAACCAAACAGGCTTTTAGCAAAAAAAGTGATATTTATGGAGTTCTGGCCTGAGACGTTCTCACAATGCTCTCAGGCTATAAGAAAAAAATTTTAATTAAATTCGCTTTTTTAGCCAAAAAAAAAGGAAGAAAAAAACTCGACGGACGTCGTCTGGACCCTAAACCTAAACCCTTTTTTCGGGGCAGCGAGAGAACGAGCAAAAAAAAGAAAAAAAACTCGAAAGCACACAAAAAGGATGAGGCGAGAGCTGGGAACCGGGAACCAGCTCATCTGCATAAGCATAGGTCATAGCGATAGCGCGAGATCAACCCCTTTTTCGAGGACCAAGGATACGATCAAAACTCGTTAGAAATGCGTCACGCATGCTGCAAGACGCCGTCAAGGATTGCCAGGATCACTTTAATCTTGCCTCATTTATATTATTTTTTCTTTTTTTGGTTTTATCACTTTCGATTTTTGGCCAAAAAAAAAGGGAAAAATAAAATGGCGGCAGAATCGTCGTGTGAAAGACATACACAGAGAATTTCATAGGAAAACCTGGAAAGCCTGCCCTGGCTAGGCAGCGATTTATTGCTCATACTAATGAATCCCGCGCCGCAGAGGCAGTTACTGTTATGGCAGCAGCAGCAGCTCCAGCGCGCTCTAAATGGACGACGCCGTTGACGATGACGAGGATGATGATTATGTCAAATCGTAAATAATTATGTGAGAATATTTCAGGCGGCGACATCGTCTCCAGCCAGCTTTAATTAATAGAAAAACGAGCTGCTGGCCAAGTTAAATTATAACAAACTGAGGGCAGAGGCAGAAAAAGCCGCGTACATCGATTGCCATCCTCCGATTCCATTGGTTTTTTCCTTCCAGCTTCCAACTGGAAAGCGCATCCACCAACGACAAACACCAAGGCTAAGGATGAGGATCGGCTCTTCTCACTTGTCGCGTCATTAACCCACGCTCCGCGCCATGGGGTTGTTACAATTTATGGCTGGCGGCAAAGAATAATTCGCATTCCTATCCGCTTAATTGGGTATATCATAAATAGTTTTCGAGAACTAAAATATCAAACAGGCTCAACTTGAAAGTTGTGATAGTTAGGCCACGAGTTAACTTGAACAGCACTCAGCGTTAATAGAGACTTGAAATGGCTTATAAATGTTTGTTAAATCTGGTAATTGGATGAGGTCACACTAAGCTAGTTTTAAAAAGTAATAATAAATATTTTGTGAAAAAGTTGATGCTGCTTTAGGGAGTGCGAAAACCATATGTTGAAAGATATCTTAATAAATGAATAATAGAAAAATATTCTAAAGAAAATGTGTAAGAACAAAATACAAATAAATATTTACTCAAGCTTTAAATAATAATTTTAGATTACATCTAAACCCCTTAAGTCCATGATTTAATTATCTCGATTTTCAAAAATATATTTAGTAAAGGGAACTTTAGCTGACCACTGAAGGGTTAACCGCATGGCCACACTTCTGCTCTATGCGACTCCCCCTCTCTCTTCTCTGTCTCCCTTTGCTCCACTTGCGGGTATTTAACGCAGACTTGCGTAAGTCCGGGAGTCTGGGGGCTAGCGAGCAAGCGAGAGGGGCATACCTTGGCAGCAATAAATAAATGAGACGTGATTTCAATACACAAATAATGCTGCCAGGAGCAGCAGCATCCAGGCTGAGGAAGCGAGAGGTAGAGCAGAGAGGCGAGAGCGCCAGAGTGGGAGAGGTAGAGTTGGGGACACTTGGCTGCTTCATCTTCCCCTTCTTCCTCCAGTTTCTCTTGCTCTTCCTCTTCTGCTGCGGATTGCTGCTGATTTTTTATTTATTTAATTTGCGGGTTCGTTTTTTTTTATCCCCACTGCCTCCGCTTCTTCTTTTTCTGCTCCTGCTTTTGCTGGTGTTCTTATTGTTGTTGTCATTTGCTAAATATGCTGTTTTTATGCGAACGGCAAATGGTAAAGATGGACAAAAAATTAACTGCAGTAACTTTTTAGTTGGCACTTGGCAGCAATAATGACATTCGACGCCACATACCAAGCAGCTGCCCAAGCAGCCAGGACCACAAAACGTTCACACTGTCAGAAATTAATCGAGAAATTCTGAGAGAGTGATATTAAGAGGTCTTAATATTTAAATAAATATTTTAAATAGCATTAAACAAATTTAACTTTCTGTTTTTAACACTAAAATGATTTTAGCTGTCTTTCTCTAAAATTCTGTTCAAAAGCACAGTTAACTTTCTATCGATTTGGCAATATATCTTTAAATAAATGTCCCATTTAAATTAAATAAGTAGAATTTATTTCTCGCAGTGCACCGTGCGCGTAAGAGTGACAATGTGTGCGTGTGCGGAGCAGTCAATCGTGCGATCGCTTCGATTATGGGCAAAAAGTAGACGCCGGACTTTGCAGACTTTGACTTGGAGAGTTGGACCTGGCCTGGAATCGGAACCTGGAGGAAGCTGCAGCCTGGAGCCTGGAGCCTGGCTCTGGCTATGGCTCTGGGACCTGTGCTGGGCTGGGACCAGGGACCGAGACCTCCTCCGCCTCTCTCTGTCTCGCTCTCTGCCTAAGTTGGCATCATCGGCAATGGGCAAGTAACCGAAACTATTTCTCATATACAACGATAAATTAAAAGCCAACGTTTTTCAACGACCAAATTCTTGTCGATCAAAATTCCATTGGTGGCAATAACTTGGCCCGTACGTGCCAATGGCCGATGGCCCCCGACAGACGGCAGGGCCATAACCATAACCTGCACGGGAAAAATAATAATGTCAACTCAATTTCTTAAATATCCCTGGACCCTCTTATCAAATCGAAGATGTCTTATAATTATATCAGATAATAATAGTTCTCGTTCTTATTAGGTTAATGGTAAATTGTGAGATAATATCAGACATTAAAAGATTCTCTGAGTCCTTAAAGTAAGCTTGGGAGCAAGGAGGTGATTTTTAAGGTTTGGAGACTGGAAACATCAAAATGTAAAGTCTTCTAAATACGTTAAGAGAAGGTCCTATTTCCCTGATATTTAAGAAAGCAAAAACCGAAACATTCTCGATATTATTCAATATTTAAATCTGAGATTTTTTCTGCGTGTGACGACATCTTTTTTCTGAAAGTCTGAGCATTTTTCCCAGCGAGAACGCTTCTCGTTGGTTGAGTCCTTTCAAACGGAGATTTTTTCAAAATATACAACAATATACTACCCTCATTGCTAGGGGTGAGTTTTTACCCCTTGATTCCTTTCATAGTTTTTGCTTGTCACCCCTAAGACATGGCCTATCACCACGAGCTGAATCTAACGGCTGCCTAGGCTAGAGATCCTACCTGGATCCTCGAACAGATCTCATTGGATGCCGTCTGCCATTGCTACCTGGGGGAATCTTAAGACTTGAGCAGATATGCAAAATAAGACACCCCGAGCGATTGGCACCAAGGAAGTGGAAACCGGAACCGCAATGCTTTGAGGCCACTTTTCTTTGTTATCAGACCAGGGTCCGTTAGGACCAAGCTCCTTGGGTTCCGAAAGCGTTTTCCGTTACATAATACACAATGTTTTATGCTGAATACAATGGCTGGCGAAGCTTGTCAAATGAAGCTCGCCTCGCGAAAAGAGCGCGAAAATTGCAGGCTGCGGCAGGAGGAGATTGGTTTGGCTGCAGGAGGAAGCTGGGTAAAGAATTCGATGCGGTCAGGCAGGGTAACAATAAGACATTTAAGTTAAAGAAGACATCTGCAAGTTTTGAGGCCTATTTTTTTGCATAAAGGAAAGCAGCTGCATGACCATGGATTTTGATAAAAAAATAAACGGACTAATAAAGTTCTTCAAAAAATAAAATTTTTTTAAAGAAGATTGGAGTGTAGGGTATGCTGATGTTTTAATGAAAGTATTACTATTATTTTATAATAATAAGTCAATGGGAAAAACCCTTCTTCTAGGCTATTAATAATAAGCCTAGAATAATAAGTTATTATTGAAAAAGGCTCTATCTAAATCTCTAAAAACATGAAGACTTTTTTGTAAACTCAATGAGAAAATTAAAAAAAAAATTGCAAATTGCAATTATCACATTTAAATCTAAGAAAAAAAAGTTTTTGTATTCACCTTTAATTTAAAAATTAACTTAATTGAACAGAGAACGAGAAAATAAATTGAATAAGGTCCTAACCTCTCACTGTATTTTTAAGAAAAATTTTGTATTGAAAATCTGGTTTCCTCTTGCTGTTAAATATCACAACTTTAAGCACTTTGAACGTTTCTAGATTTTTAATTTAAATTCACAGAACAAATAAAATAAAACTTAATACTTGAGTAAAGCTCCTTAAATTTTAAATTAATATTTAATATTATTATTGCTACTCACTTGTTCCATTTGCATTCCTTCCAAAGATCTTGCCCTGCGGACTCATGATGGGACTGGAGGAAGCCGACGGCGCGCCCGAAAGCGATCGCTGGCCCTCGGAGAGACCGCTGGCCAGCGACAGATTGTACAAATCCTCCGTCTTGGCCGCCTCCAGGCTGGTGGTCAGTAGCTGGTGGCCAGGTGGCGTGGCAGCGGCAGAGGCGGATGCAGAAGCAGATGCGGATGCGGAGCAACTGGAGGCGGGTTGGCTGTGACTCTTACTGCTGGTGCTGGCTGCCGGCGAAGGCGTCGATGTGACCACTGTAGTGGAGGCTGTGGACGTGGTGGTGGTCACCGTGGCCGTGGGTGTGTGGGTGGGTGAGTTCGCCTCCATGGTGGCGAGTCCTCGATACACAATGTCCTTGAACTTGACGCGACTTGGAAGGGCGAACAGAAACCAGGCACAGATACAAACAACCAATACGAAAGGCATGCAAACTAGGATCGGAACTCAAGGATCCAAGATCGGGTGAGTACTACAAGCTACGTTTACTATATATCTAGGCACTATATCTCTTTTAGGAGATGGTAGGATTTGAAGAGTTAGAAGATCACGGTAGAGTGACGAGAGTCGCGCTTTGTCTTCAACGATCTCTGCGATCCGCTCAGCTCGAGGCCAGAGGAACTTCTGTTCTCGGATCCCAGAGCCAGCGACTCGGGAACCCTTTTGCCCGCAGCCGAAGCTGCACCCGAAGTCCACACGAAGTCCAGCCGAAGTTCCTGCTTTCGATTTCTTTCGCGAGGGAAGAAAAACTCAGCGCATTGAATCACGCAGCAGACGGAAAGGGTTAAAAGTACGCAGGAACAAAAAATCAACAAAAAACGAAACCAAACAAATCAGGAGGAAGGGAGTTCAGGTTTCCACTCTCGCGGGGGTAAGTTTTTCTGCCGTCTCGCTTTTTATCTCGAGATTCTCTTATTAAAGCAGAAGTCTCTTGGACTCAAAGTCGGAACTCTCGTTGAGTGAGTTTCTCTGCTCCGCCTCTGGAAAGTGACTCAGAGATAGGGCTTTGGGTGCGTGAGAGAGAGAGAGTCCTTTCAAGAGATCCTTCTTTTATTTTTTTTGGTTAAATTTCCGTTAAATTCCTAGGAAATATTTAAATTTGATCAAATGCAAGATGATTATTCATTTTATAGCAAAAAAAAAAAGGTTTATAAACCCTTTCCAGGTCAAATAAATTTCCTTATAACCATATCCTTTTTTTTGTGTAAAAACTATTTATTATAGAGTAATTGCATCCTTTCAGGATTTTAAGAAACTTTTTATTCTAGATTTTAAATAAAATTCTGTTAGAAATATCAAATTCTCACGGTTTCATGTAATAGATTTTGTATGTGTTGTTTTCCGTTAAAGATCTTTGAAATCAAATGTCTAAGAACTAAAATATTACTGAAAATTCCATAATATTATTGATTATAATGGAAATCTTTTAATTTTCTAAACAATAATATTATTTTTAGTTTCTTTTTTTAGATTTATTCAATTTTTCGGTAAAGTTCTTGGAAATTATATGTTAAAGATTAATGATATTACTGAATATTCTATGATCACAAGAATTATAATCAAAATCGTTTTAGTTTATAAATAGTAATTCTTTTTAAGGTTTCTTTATCTACTTTATAAATTTGTCTTTATGTTATAATTATTTTCCTTTAATGTTTCTGAAAATCAAAATTTGAAGAACTAAAATATTACAGATTATTCCCTGATCGCAATTATCTGAATAATCATTTCGGGTCTTTCCCAATAATTATATTTTTTTAAGGTTCCTTTATTATCTTTATATTTTAGTTGGACTTCTTATATCAACAAGAAACCAGACTTACTTTTTATATATTTCCAAAACGCTTCCCTTTCATAACTCCCCATTATAAGCCCACATTTATATAACTGAAGATATTTTGTATTTATTTTTCGTATATATACAAAAACAGTTTACAATAGGGCGTTATCAAATAGGGGAATACTTTTGAAGATTGCCGTCTACGCGCTACCGATAATCGTAATAGTTAATATGTATGTAGTTGCTGGGGCCATTAGAGTTAGGATTAGTTTTGGGTATGAATAGATTACACTAGGATGGGTTTACGTTAGCAGTCGAAGAGAGCGGGAACCCCCGGGCAATCGTAGGCCACTCCGGGAGAAGGAAATTGCCACGAGAGCGGGGTTCCTCTCGCACACACATGATGATGGAGAGAGAGAGATCCTTTCAATAGGATCTCACTATAAGTTGTTCACACTGATGATCTGGTTGATCCAGCCAATGAACGAGGATGTCTTCACATAGACGCCGGGCACATCCTGGCGACCGCAACCGAAACCCCAGGACACCAGGCCGGCCAGCTCGTAGAAGCCATCGTCCTGACAGACCAGCGGACCACCGCCATCGCCCTGGCAGGCATCGTGTCCCTCCTCGCCGCCGGCACAGAAACTGGAGGCGGGCAGAATAAAGATCTTCTCCGTCACGGCGTTGACCTTGCGGATGCACTCCGTGTCACTGACAATGGGTATCTCCGCCTCGCGGACGCGCAGGGGAATGGGACCAGCTGTGGAGGATAGGATAATGTCAGGAATTGGAGATTTATTGGATAATCTTGGAACCAACCTTCTCCCATGTAGCCATATCCTGTCACCGTGCATCGCTTGCCCGCCGCATGGCTCACTCCTCGCGCCGGCAGACACACCAGGCACACTCCATCCCGGAGCTCTGCCTGGCCATGGAGCTTCAGCAGGGCAATGTCGTTGTCCAGCGTCTGGCTGTTGTGATTGTGATGAATGTAAGTGGTGGCCACGCGAAGGGTTTGGGCTCCGGGACTGCCATACTTCCGGGTCAGATCGTAGTCGCCCACGCGCACATAGATGGCATCTCCGGAGCGGACAATGCTGGAAGGGATAATGATTTAAGTCAGAAAATCTATAAGGAACTTTTATATTTAATCCCCAACTTACTTGGTGACACAATGGGCCGCCGTGAGAACCCACTGGGTTCCTATAAGGGCCGCTCCACAGAGGTACTGATTCAGGGAGTTAATCAACGCCACCTGCCAGCACCATTCTCCATTCTCGCCATCCTCGCCGCCTACAACTCGAGCTCTCCGCCTGCCACTGGAGTTGGACTGGAACTGGAGGCCATGCAGGGATCTCTGCTGCTGATGGTAGTAATTCGGATAGACCAGCTCCGGTTGATCCTCTGTCTCCTCCCGGTGGTTATGGTACGAACGCAGCTGGTTGCTCTGCAGGCTGCTCGTCTCTACAAGATCGCCCAGCTTGTCATTGTGGATCTGGATGGGCACGATGGCCGAGCCCAGGACCAACCGCTCATTGGACTTGTTGAAGTTGCTCGAGTAACCAGAGGCAGAGGTTATCTGCCTTGCTGAACGCTGGACGCCATACTTGGCCCGGGCATAGGCCACCAGCGAGAGAGCCGGCGAGCGTCCCGTTCGCAGGGTTCCCTTCACTCCACAAACGTACTTAGAGTAGACATGGGGTCGGGGAGTCGTTGACGTGGTCGTTGTGGGTGGCGGCGTGGTCATTGGCGGCTGGGGCTGTGGCGGCAAACCACCCTGAAGACCAGGTCCAGACACTGGATAGTAATCCGCATAGTTCGGAGCCGGCGGAGGAGGCTGGTAGGGATTTTGGTGATGGACTGCCATCTGGGGAGGCGGAGGCGGTGGTCCCTGCTGTGGGTTGTTCATGTAGGAGTAAGGCGGCGTCTGGGGCGGATAGGCTTGAGGCGGACCAATGGGAGGCGGAGGTGGAGCCGGGTAGTAGGCTGTATCGTTGCGGGTTTGGAACTGCTGCTTCTCCAGGATCTTGCTCTTGGGAGCACAGCAAATTTGGCCCGAACGCTTGCAGCGGAACAGATCCGTCATCTCGGCGTTTTCTGGAGGGATTAAAGGATCGGAAATTAATATAGGATAAAGGATAAAGCATATATAAAGAGAACTCACTGAAGCAAGTGAAGCTGAGCAGGCTGACAATGCAGGAGCCGGGACACTCCTCCCTGGGATCCGGACTTGGGGTATTAGGCAGGACATAAGGCGGCGCTGTGGGTTGAGCCGTGGGCGAGGGCGTCGGAGGCGGCAGCTTGGGCTTAACCACGCCAGATCTCGAGTTATCGCAGCACACGGATCCCTTGGCGCACGTGGTGGGTGTGGAGACCAGCACCGAAGGACGCTCGCAAAAGGCGGCCATGATGTTCAGCAGACAGAAGCCGGGACAGCGAGGCACCTGAGGCGGCGCTTGGGGCGGCTGCGGCGGAGGAGCTGGGGAGTTCAGGGTGCTCTCGGCAAAGGATATGATCTGGGACAGAAAGTCCCCACCTCCTCCGCCTCCGCTTGAAGTGGACGCTGGCGGTGGCGGCGGCGGCGAGGCAGGACGTGCAGGCTTGGGAGCCGGCTTGGGTGCATGCTTGATGGCTGGCTTAGTAGGTGCCGCCGGCTTGGTGGAGGCTGGTGGTTCGGAGGCACTTCCGGTGACACAGCAGCTTCCTTCTCCTGGGCAGAAGGCATCGGAATCGATGTCATCGCAGAAGATGGCAAAGATGCCGTTCATGCACTCGCCCTCGCACTCCTTCAGCACCTGACCCTGTCCCTGGCCGGACTTCAGCTTGTTGCTCAGCGGTGGCTCTTCCTCTTCGCCATCGTCTTCGGTCTCGTCTTCCTCTTCTTCCTCGGCTGCCTCTGTGGTCGTCGTTGTTGGATGCTTCTTGTGTTTGCTGGGTTTGGGGGCACTATTCGTCCTTGCAGGCTCTGGCGTGGTCGTAGTACTGGTACTGGTAGTAGTGGTGCTACTTGTGGATGTACTCGAGTGGCTCTTGGTGGGAGCAGACTTCTCGGATAGGGTTTGGTTGGGCTTCAGATTGCTCATGTGTTCTAGGTGGGATTTTAATGATTTAATTAAATATTTTATTATTAAATTCTTCAATATTTATTACTTGCTGGAATGTAGATATCCTTGGGCAGCTTGCCATTGGAGTACTCGTCCAGGGACACGCAGCACTTGGTGCCCTCCTTGCACAGGCCATCACTGGTCAGATAAGCCTCACAGTACTCCGCTATCCTATCCGCCACACAGACGCCCGTGCAGTCCTCTGAAAAGGGGTATGATGGAGCTATAATCCTTCTTTTATTTTTTAGATTTCTTCTTCGACTTACTGTTGGCATCATCCGCCTTGGTGGCCTCCTCCTTGTCCTTTGGCTTGGCTGTGGTCATCTTCTTTGTAGTGCTAGGCTTCTTGGTGGTGGCTACTGTGGCCTTTGAGGTCGTTGAGCTGACTGGCCGCTTGGTCTGTGGCTTGGGCTTTGGTTTCACAGTCGTAGTGGTTGTTGTAGTCCTTTTTGTGGTACTCGTGGTGGACGGAGTAGTTGTAGTTCTCTGTGTTGTGGTAGTAGTGACCGTGGTTGTGGTTTTCGGCGAGGATGTCGTCCTTACCGCAGTGACGTTCTTACCAGCTTGTAAAGATTTTATTTATTAATTTTTAAGGCATTTTTTTGTTCGAAAAACCTTACCTGGCGCATTCTCTATGCAGCACTTCATGCTGGGCGAGGGACAGGGCACATCGTCAAGGACTTCATAGCAAATCAAGGTGGCCAAGGTGTGGACACAAACGCCAGGACAATCCTTGGCATCTGCAGTGCTGGTAATGGTGTCTAACAAGCCTGGAAAGGGTTCAATATTATTAATTTATAATTTAGAAATCCAGAATTCTTGCTATTCTCACCCGATAGAAAACTCCCAGCCAGGGATTCATCCTGAGCCTTTGCTGGTAGTGGAACACTGACCAGCAGCAGGCTGAAAATCAAGGCCAGAGCCCAACTCCTCATGGTGGTATTTCGGTAGCCCAACATGGTCAGCACGTGCTCATTGCTCGCCGAGAATCGGTGAGAATCTGCCAGAAGCGCACAGGCGCCGAGAGAAAGGTGATATAATTAGCGGTGGTCAAGTGAAAGTCGAAGCTGAATCATCATCCGGAGTCACACCACAGAGTAACCCAAGCCCCTGTGACGTAATCCGGCAGCTTGGGGCATCTGCCCCAAAAGAGCAGACCGAGAGAGAAGAGTAAAGAGAGGAGGCCTGCAGAGATCATTGGCCTAGAAAGAGCAGCCAAGATCACCATGATCTTGCCACTCCATGGAGGCTGTGGCTGTGTGCGATAAGCCTCCAAACCAGTTTCCTTCACACATTTTTGGAGCTGGTTCTGGCTGTGGCAGGTGGCCCATTTCGGTATTACGTATACGTAGCGGTGTATGCCTAACGGAAAACCCATCGCAATTCCGGCCATAATCCATGTATCTGGGTTGCGTTGCCCCAGAACAAGAATGAACGAACTGGAGTTGGAACTGGCTATTGGAGTTGGAGTTGGCAGACCCAAAACTGGTTATAACCATGCAAATAATACTCGTAATTATGGCCAAAAGCTGACAAAGAAGATGTCAAAGAGCGGCGGGTAAAAGCCATGGCATTCTTGGCCCACAATTAACGAAACCGTTTAATGAATGAAATAGAAAGTACTTAGTACTGAAAATGATGTGAAACCAGAGCCAGAGCGATAGAGATCTCTTCAGGGAAAGTGCACTAAGTTTCTGAAACTGAATCGGCTTCGGAATCGGAATCGGACTTCCCCATCACGTGCGGTGGCTAGCAGCAGAGCTTTCTACAAACCGGAAATTTCTTGGCAATAGAAAATAACTATTATGTTTATTAATTACGAGTAGAGATAGCACGATTTCCAAGGAATATTACATTCATATTTAAATTTCAGAGTCAAGAGAATTATCGAGAGAATTCGGGGAGTTAGAGGTTGAAACCCTCGCTTATTGTGCTTGGATATGCAGGTTCAAGTGCCAACAGATCATCAAGGATAATTATTTTCAGCCTTATTAATATCATAAAATGATTAAAAGATTATTTGTAATATCAAAATAATATTATTCAGCCTAAAAAGTGAATATTATAATATTTAAGGGAACAGTCTAGGGTCAAGACCGCTTAAATATGTTCCTATAATTTACTTTTTACTTAAGAATAACCTCTAATAACCTTCTATCGTATAATGATGATCATAAATAAGTTATAATTAAATTATTAATAATTTAGAAGATCATGTTGAGCCTTATAATTATAATTTTCTAAGGAAAATATGTGAAATTCCTAAATTTATACAAACAAACTCTAATTGTTTAAAGAAAATGATTCTCCAAACGGGAAAATTTACTTTTTAAATATCGATTCAATATTTCGTAATAGATATTTAATATTTTAGCTTTATTTGATATAAAAGAAGATCAAAAATAACCCATAATTTATTTATTTATATATTTTAAATTATTTTTAATTCAATTTCCTAACTCTTCCTCGCGTCTGAGTTCTAGAAAGTGACTCTGGTAGAACCTCTTAGCGGGCTAGAACCGCTCCCCTCTCTAAAGAAGTCTCATATTTTTGGGTCAAGTGGTTTCTCCTGCTCCCCAAAAAAAAACATTCTTTGCCCCATTCTGTCAGTCACCACGCCTACGCCACCATGAATACCAAGTCCGGCACCAAAACCGATAACTGGGTCAGATGCATAAGGCGCGACGGCGATCGCCGATCGGCGCCGTTTTTCGTTCTTCGCGTTCTTCGCTCTTCATTCTTCGTTCTTCGGGTGCCCCCCGATTCTACGCTTTCGGATACTTCGGGAATCACTTGAAATTCCAGTATACGAATTTGAATTTCACGCCAGCGAAAGAAGAAAAGATTTCTTTGAGAAGTCAAAACAAACAGAACGGTAAACGACGGCACACACACGCATACACTGTAACTATCGTAGTTGATTTTGCAAAACTATTCTTTTCTTTTTGTTTAGTTGGTTTGGGCTGGGTTTGGTTTCTTTCGTTTTTAGCACTTCCATAAAAGTCCCGGCCGAGAAAGAGGCATAAAGACGACGCGCAGAAGACGACCACGTCAAAGAGGCGGAGGAATTCTTCGCCGCCGCCGAACAAGTTAGGCGACTTCTTCTTCGCGGCCTCCTCTCTTTTTTTTTTCTTTCTTTGGATCTTGGGGATCTCTACTCCAAGTCATAACGGTAAGCGGCCATGGCATAACTGTGAGCTGGCAAAGCTCCTGGAAGATTTTCCATACGGTATTCGGTTCCCGAGCACGGAACTTAGGCAAAGTCCAAAAAACACTCAAGGAAGGGCAGGGAGACACTCACAATGCTTTTCAATAACTAGAACAATCCTCGGGGCTAGTCTTTCTCTGCTTTTTTTGCTTTGTATCTCTGGAGAAGACCACGACGCGACTGCACCTTGCGATAGCCAAAAGCCGACTGACCAGCGCTCCAGGTTCTCAGCTCTTGGTAACCAAGCCAAGGCCGGGCCTTCTCCGGAGAAAGTGTGTGCAAGAGACCCGAAGAGAGACAGGGCGATTCTCTTAAGACAGCCACCTGTTGGGCTTTGCGGAATTACCTGTCTTTTGGGCCATAAAACGAGATGTAATAGGTGTCCCTTATAACCCATAATCACCATTTTTGCTAAAAAGGACCTCCCTTTTATTAGGCTGGCGAAAAACATACCCCCGGAGTGTGCCTACTCTACCGGATTAGCGTTATGCGATCTTTTGCCAAAGATCCCTTAAAGATCCTTTAACGAAGATCCCCTGCCGAAAATGTTTGCACATTTGCATTGCGTCCTGCCGCGGCTTACCTATGCAAATCTCAAGTGGCGTGCCTTGCATATTCCTGCGAAATCATCTTGTTACATATGCTAATTTGCTATATCAGCACCCTTGATTCCTATTCCCTATCCCTTTTCCTTGAGGAGCTGTTGACGTTGTCCTGTTGCCAAAACATTGCAGAATGCAATTACGAGTGCGCGAATCTAATGAGCAACTAAGTGCATTTGCATAAGGTCTGGGAAACATAGACGATAAGCCGATAAGTAGAGGATTTGCGGTGCTTCAGGTTTTGCATATGTAAAGGGAAAAGAGGTATTTACATAATTTTATATCCTATAAGAAATATTTTAGAGCACTAAGTTAGTTAAGATATAAGAAACCTAAGAGTTGACGTAATTTTTAAATTCAAGTTGACGTAACCTAAAAACACTATTTAACATATTTTTATTCTCTTGGATAAATAATTTTTTGATATAAGTAAAAAAAAAGGGTATTTAAAATGTGAAAAATATTATTGGTTAGTTTTTTCCTTTAAGATTTCGATTTTAAGAAAATTAAGATCAAATGTGAGAAAATCAAAAAAGCATAAATTTAATATCAGGATCAGAATTTTAATTATGAAGTTAGCTTAATAAAAACCTAAGGGAGCTACATCAAAATATGTTGCCTTGCGAATATTATTTACTTAAGTTTACTTTTATTTAATAAAAGTTACTAAATTCATTGGTAATGCTAAGATCCTATTCCACAGATTTTCGAAGTATTTGTATGAACAGTCATGCCTTTAAATGCGCTTTATACTAAGTCTATTTATATGTAATGATACTAAAAATAGATAACTTAAATAAATAAGTATACAAAATGTCCAAGTACTATTCTTAAGCCTTTTTTTTGTGATTTTTCTAGATTTAAAGCCTGTCTGCCTTTCTCATCCTACTAATTAATCCAACACCCATTTCCTATCAATTGTTCGGGATTTTTCTACAAGAAATAATCTACAAGTCTAGGCAAATGAACAGCCCGGAGACAATCCTTTGCCTCCTTCGCGGATGTTCCCAGGCTCCTTCGATCAGCCGCTGCCCCGAGAGACACGCAGCCGTCGCGACGCGTCGCATCCTTCGTTTCGGGGCAAAATCTTCTCAAGACAAAACTTCACACGGCCAGCTCGGATAGAAATTTGAATAAGACGCTGCCTAAAAAAATTGAAAGTGGTAAAAAAAAGTGAAAAAACTTCAGAAAAAAAATCGAGAGAGAAAAAAATTATTTATCATTCCGTGCGTGTGTGAGCGATCGTTTTATACCTGGGGCCCGAAAAAGGACCGAAGGCAAATAGATAAGGAGTTGGTGGTGGTTGGTCGTCCTTCGTCCTGCGTATGCAAATTGCTCGCCCGAGTCCGCGTCCGCGATGATTCCCTTTCAATCCGAGCGAACAATGCCGAGGGTCGCCGCCCTGTCCTTTGGCCACACATGTTCGAGTCTGCGTTTTTTCTGCCTTAATCGTCCTATTTGAAAAAAAAAATGATTAAACCCTTTCCTTTCGTTCGGTACATATTTTTTTCGACGATTTTTCCCCGTTTTTGATGCGGCTTGTGTGAGGTTCATCTTTTTTTATAGTTTTTTTTTTGCTTAAGTCATCCCGTTGTTGTAATTTCACTTTTTCGTGAGAACTTTAGGTGAAGTCTTGGCAAGCGAAAGGATATTTATAAAGAAGAAATAGGACGCTCAGGTGGGGACCAGAACGAGTTTTTGTTGAGAAGAAATATTGATTTATTTTGTAAGTAAAAAGTATTCATAATAGGAAGATTAATGGAACAAATTATAAGTTAAATTTAGCTTTTAAATATTAGTTGAAGAGATTTATGAAAACAGTTTTAGTTTAAATAAAAAGTACATTAATATAAACTAGAATTTCTTATAGAATAAATAGTAAAATATTTATAAATGCTTTTCAAAACCATCTAAGTCCTTAACTAAAAACTCTAAAATATAAATCTTCTTGCGGTTAAATTTATTTCCACCAATCGAGTTTACATTTCTCAAGGCCCAAGACGATTTATTCTTAAATAATCGAGCTGCCAGCATTGTCCTGCCCTGCATCCAGAGCAATTCACCCCCCGGCGTGATGTAAGATGACGATCCTGGGTTGGAGGAAAGGATTCAATCCCGAGATCTGACCGAGTTTTCTCAATTTGCATATGGCGAGGGGTGCAAGGGTTTGTCATGGGAACAAAAGATGCATTCAGTGCCGAAGAATAGACGAAATCAATATTTGAGGTAATTAATTAACAGCATCAATATTGCTGAAGAGAAACCAATAACAATATTCACATTTAGCAGTCAATTGATTGACGATTCAATGTTATCTTAAATAATATCAGCAAAAGTCACTGGCATATGGGCATACTCATATTTCCTGGGAAACATGGGTTGAATATTGTCTTCAAATTAAAGCTAATAAAGGAAGGTTTAGGTGGTTATATGAAATATTTCCTTACAAACTAATTACACTTATTAACTAAGAAAAAACCGTTAAGATGATGAGTAGTAAAGTAACATTTTTATTTGGTTTACAATGATTAAATTTTGTACTTTTTTTTTATATTATACGCCCTTAAATTTGTTTTCGTTTGTAAAAGATGAAGAAATTTTACTTAAACAGAAGCTTAATACAAAATTGTCCGTATATCGTTGGAATATTTTAAGTTTTCCAATTTCGCATGTCCGTAATGAGATTTCTTTAATTTTGTTATATATATCTTTATAGTCCACCGCCTCCATTTCCTTGGGGTCCTTCTTTTAAATGTCGTTCGTGTAAATTTGTTGAATTTGCTGAATTTGCAAAATATATGTTTATAAATGATTTATAGGTCACGTTCTCTATGGTCGTCTGATCGCCGGTTGCGAGTGAATAAATTATTCAAAATATATCTTCCACTGCTGGCGGTTCTATTTAAGATATTGAAAATATAGGAATCGCTTTGAGGGGTTTCATTTTCGTTATTTAACTCCTGAGTGTTGTTGTCACTTTCATATAATGATGGATTAAAACCAATACTATCGATATCATCATCATTATTTTCATTATTATCATAATCATCATTGTTATCATCATTATTATCAGTTACCTCATCACTTCTGGAGAAAGTGTTTGCTCGGGCCATATTCCTGACCCTTTCCTAAAATAATAAATTATAAATTAAAAATTAGCAAAGGTATAAGGAGTAAGTCTTACATGAAATCTATCGACATATGGTTCATTAAGTTCAATGTGATATGACATTCGATCATCCTCAGGCCTGTTTGGAGTATCCAAATCGATCTGCAGGGCCTCCGTTATGGCAGTCATCACACTTTTTCGCGATTCATTGTTGAGAGCCAGGACTCTACGACAAAATCGTAATCTGATTGTATATCTTCGATTGATTACGTCATTCCGGCCTCTGGGTGTAGTTCGTCTTATGGATCTCAGTACGTAGTTGTTCGATCGAGATCGAATATCATTATTGCTAATATGGGCCGGAACAAACTGCGGCGGATTCCAAGATGCGCCTCTTACGGTAAGCCGAGCCTCAAGTTCGTTGGGATTGTTGGAAATATTATTTGAGTTCGACATGATTATAATATATTGTTTGTTTAGTGAGTTTTAATATTTCTGTACTTGTTTGAAGGATCTCTATAAGTGAATGTGAATTGTTAGTTGACGTTAGCGCCCGTTTTGAAAATGTTTGATAATGCTACCATGATGCAGATTAGAAACAGACAATAAGCAACAATATTTAAAAGTAATTTGAAGAAAGTTAAAACATAGAAACAAAAATTGAGAAAATAAAAAGTAACGGTCACTTTCTAAACATGTTCTTCTGATCTGGCAATACTGGCCTTATTTATTTTCTAGCACTTCAAATATGGCGATAACTTATAAAAACCCAGTGTAACGAGTACAAAATCAATAAAAGGCATGCACATAAACTGTTTATGATATGTAATAATATAATAAACAAAATGTTATTTATTTTAACAACAGCCAGTGACCCCGTATCAAGCTTGAGCTGCTGAACGTACCCGACGGCATTTTTTAGTGCGTTTAGCAAATCCCTCGTGTGCGGTCACACCAATGCCAAGGTACGTGTCCAAAATCATGAATCGAAAGTAAAACAATACAATGCTGCTGCTGCGGAACGCAAATACTCGCTAAATTCGTGAAATTGAAAAGTGCGAATCACAGGTGCAAGTCCATAGACAGTCGCCCAGTCAGATGCACTGCGTCGGCGAACGGCGAAGCAAGTGAATCGAGCACGGCTCGCAAAAACAAAACACTACAATAGCAAGAACAACATCAACAAGAGCGGAGAGTGCCAGCAACAGCAATAGCCACATCAATAGCATCTCTCGCCCACTCCATTCCCATAAACGCATCAAAATGACAGGAAGGACAGTGCAAAGGAATCTCTGGGCCTCCGGCCTGGTGACGCTCATCCTGCTGCTCTACTGGACGGACTCCACGGGCGGTTACTTTGCGGCCCTCGACGAGGCGGAGACGAGCAAGAATTGCTTCTGTGAGGTGAGAGATTAGATTACATATATTAAATCTGGGCTTAATTACATCTTTATTGGGAAGGGCTGAGTCACTAGTAATTTTCCTCTGAACAATAGTTAATTTGTTGAATATTTATTTTTCCAGAGCTTTTTAGAATTCACGGAATTAGTTGAGTTTATATTTAAAATTAATTTCAATTCGAAATACGCCCACTTTCTAGTTTAAACAGTGAGGGGAAAGCCCCCTCTTAATTTTCATTTTTAATTTTCAAGAAAAAACATAATTATAATGAAGCAAAACATTATTAATAAAGTTTCAGAACTGCTTAAAACTATTAATGAAACAATAATTAAAAAAAATGTATATTTTTCCGACTCCAAAAATTGTCACTAGTAAAATACCCTTCACTATTATCCCTACCTCCATATATTTATATATAAATATTTATTTATATATTTTCCTGCAGTTGGAGGGATCTATAAACGACTGCAGCTGTGATGTGGACACGGTGGACCACTTCAACAACATGAAGATCTATCCCCGGCTGCAGAGTCTGCTCGTAAAGAACTTCTTTCGCTTCTACAAGGTGAACCTGAAGCAGGAGTGCCCCTTCTGGCCGGACGACAGTCGCTGTGCGATCCGTTTCTGTCAGGTGGAGAACTGCGAGGAGCAGGCCATCCCACAGGGCATTAAGGATAAGGGAGAGCATAAGGAGAAGGCCGCTTTTAAGGTGAGAACTTTGTGGTAGCCGCCTCTTATCGGAGCTACTCCCACTATCTACCTGTACGCCCGCCCGCTCAATGGGTTTCCGATTGATTTATTTTTATTCGCATCGCCATTGATGATGTTTGTGGCTCCCTTAATAATATTGAAGCACATCTGTAATCTCCCATTGAGCGAACGTGGCCTTTGATTTGTTGTTTTGCAATGCTGACGTGGTTTAATTATCTCTCAGTGATCGGTTTAAACGCCCCTTCTTTGGTGTTTGTTGGTAATTAACATGGCTGTGGGGCTTATTAATATTTATATTAGGTTTTCTGAACTATTGGCTTTGGGATTTTTATATTTATTTTATTCATTTCCTTGAATTATCATCTTTAAATTAATATTCATATGTCTAACATGATGCATTCAGTTAGAATAAGTCCAAAAAATTGCTAATCTATTAATTTAAAAACATTCCAAGGCTTTTATCTTCAAAAACAATTATTTGTTATCATATTTGTTGGTTTCCAACTCACTTTTCAAGCAAAACAATGCCACATTCTTAACCACAAACCTTGAAAAGAAAAACATTGCTTTATTAACTGCCTGTTGCTCCTCAAAAAGTTATATAAATTCCTGAATGAAATGAATGACTGACTTACAATTGCCACTGGCTTAAGTTTGCACAGCTGCTTTAGTTACTTACTTAACTTAGCTTACTGACTTCCTCATCTTCATTAATATTGTTATTATTATTATTATTATTTTTCCAGTACACCCGAGAAGCCCAGCGGGAGGGCGGTGCCTGCTCGGAGGTGGAGGACTTTGACAGCGCCTTGGGCTTCCTGGATACGAGCATCAGCGACCAAGCACATCGGGAGTTCGAGTTGTGGGCGAAACATGACGAGGCGGAGGAGGACTTTTGCATCGTGGACGACCACGAGGAGGGTACCCAGTATGTTGATCTGCTCCTAAACCCAGAGCGTTACACCGGCTATCGTGGAGAGTCGGCGCATCGCATATGGAGGAGCATCTATCTGGAGAACTGCTTCGGTGGCAACAATGAGACTGCAAACAAGTTCTCCAGCTACGTACCCCATTTGGATCTGCGGGATGTGTGCTTGGAACAGCGCGCCTTTTACCGCATCATCTCGGGCCTCCACTCCAGCATCAATATCCACCTGTGCTCCAAGTATCTGCTGTCGGAGACAAAGGACTTCCTCGATCCGCAGGGCATCTGGGGCCCTAATGCCAAGGAGTTCAAGCGACGCTTCAGTCCGGAGACCACGGGCGGCGAGGGTCCCCACTGGCTGCGGAACCTGTACTTCATCTACCTGGTGGAGCTGCGTGCCTTGGCCAAGGCAGCGCCCTATCTGCGACGCGAGGACTACTACACGGGCATAGCCGAGGAGGATGAGGAGGTGAAGCTGGCCATCAACGATTTGCTGAGTGTTGTCGAGTGAGTAGGAGGTTCTCTCTGTCTTTAGAGAAACATGTTAACAAAGCTCCCTTCCTCCTATTGCAGAAACTTCCAGTCCCACTTCGATGAGAACGCTCTCTTCAGCAGCGGCATAGCCTCCATTAAGTTCAAGCACGACTACAAGGAGAAGTTCCGCAATATATCGCGCATTATGAGCTGCGTGGGCTGCGACAAGTGCAAGCTGTGGGGCAAGCTGCAAACACAGGGCCTGGGCACTGCTCTCAAGATCTTGTACTCGGAGAAGCTTAACCTGGCCACGGAGAGTGGTCTGTGGGACATGCCGCACATAGAGGCGGATCCCATTTTTAGGCTGTCGCGTACGGAGATTGTGGCGCTCTTTAATGCCTTTGGCAGGTGAGGATATACTTTCTAGATAGAAACCAAGAATCGGAGATATAACCCCTTGCTCTTTTCAGATTATCTAACAGTATATACGAGATGGAGAACTTCCGGCGCGTGCTGAGGTAACATATCCATTTTGGACCAAGCGAGCGACGCTTCACAGGAGCAGCTCAGCGCCGCGGCTCAACCTACTAGTTAATTCAAACGCACATCGCTGGGGCTGCAGATGAATGGTGCATCTCTTCCCCTCCAATAGCTCGTAACACACTTGACCGGCCAGAGGCTAGCAACCCCGCGATAGCTGCTTCCCTGTACATACATGCAAACTATCACCCCCCTAGGCTACTTGTACTTTAGCACACCGAACCACCAACCAACCAAAAAGGATGCAGGATGCAGGTGTTTATTGTAAGTTAGGATAGTATTTATTGTAGCTGGAGGAGCTTTGTAAGAGCAGACCTTAATGGAAAAGTGAACGCATTGTGCAATAACTCGACCTCACGACACAAATTATAAGAAAAATAAACGTGCAGTTAGATGTTTCCTAAAAAAAAGCACCTGTCTCCATCGATACGGGGGCAACCTAGCAACCTAGCAACCGAGTTGTTTGTTTGTCGGCTTTTTCTGACATTTATCACTCATCTCTAGTCTGGAGTGTACTGTTCCACATTAAATATCTGCCAAAATGGTGATCCTGCAAGTGAAACGCGGCGACGAAACCCTCTTCCTGTTCGAGACGAGCGTTGAGGAGAAGACGGACTCGGTGGTGCGTGATCTGGTGGCCATCCACAATGGCCAGCTAAAGGTGCAGCGCGTCTGCATGGAGATCGAGGAGCTGGCCGAGCATGGCACCATGCTTCCCAGCGAAATGATGGGCCTGAACGAGGACCAGATCGAGGAGCTGAAGCTCAAGGATGTGTGGGCCGACAAGTGCATACCCTCGGGCGGTTTTACCTTCAACAAGGATCCTTTGTTGCGTCGCAACGGCCAGCAGCCCTCGGAGGCCATGCAGAAGGTCCTGGCGGGCGCCATGACCGATGCCAAGGCCATGATAGATCGGGTATCGTTGGGATTTATTAAAAAATTGCTCCAAGAACCCTTTGTAACCACTAATTCCCCTTAGAAACTGGCCAAATCCTCCAAGAACTTGACCCTTAAAATGATAGAGGAGGCCATGAACCTGCTGCGTGGTGCCGTGACCATAGTCTATCCCATGCAGTTGCCACCACACGACACCATTCGCATGGAGTTCACCAACACCGAGGATCTGACTGGCACCCAGGCCTCCAAGGAGGTAATTGAGCCCTCCAAGGCACAGCTCTGGTTTGCTGGACGTCAGATCCTCATGGGAAAGCTGCTCAAAGAGTATTTGGGCAACAATGACAAGACCAAGGTGGGTGTTAAGTCTTATCCCCCAGTAACTCTCTTTAAATGGCCATTTGTATACCTCAACCAGGTGGTGGTCAAGCTGAATCAACTGGGAGAAGGACCACCAGCCCGCGAGGCTGTGATCAGCGAGGCCATACGACGCCAGATGATGGCCGAGGCCTTTCGCCGCCAGGAGGAGCTCAAGGTAAGTCCTAGAGAGAGACCTTCGAATGGTGTTTTATTTGCTATATAATACGAGTATATATATAAGTATAAATCGGATATATCAGATATAAGTAGGTACTGCTCCTCCGGTTAAACTAGTTTAAGAAAATGCTGAATATTGCATAGCTACAAAGTCGAGAGTAAGGCGAGTCGCTTCCTATGTCTAGAGGAGATTCCTTGGTCTGTCCTGGTGCTTCTGGTTCCGCAGATGTCAGTTGGTGTATGCCATATATATCCACTATATATGTAAATGCAAATCGTCTAAGGCGCATCTGCCGGGGGGCTTCCAGTTTGGTTCTTCTTCTATATAAAGCTCTTGGGGGCTTGCTATATATCTTGCTGTATAATATATAGAGTTTGCGTGATTATCCTTATTCAACCAAGAAAAGTAAGGGTCCTTCCGACTTCTCTGCCGATGTGTAAACGTTGTATAAATGCGCTGAGTAGAATTTAAATTCAGTTCCCCTTGTACAATGGTCGCAGGTCCTTTAAGTTTGGTGCTGGTCCACATTGGAATCCCTTCTCTGTTCGCTTAAAGTATGACCAGTGGCTTCTCCGGCACATCGCACGTGGTTGCCTTCTCCTGGTCCTGATCCTGCTCTGTGGTGCCAGAATCTCCTGTGGGACTCAGTGGTATGAGAGACTTGGTGCTGCCAATCATCTCGTGGTTATCCAGAGGTAAAGCGTGGTCCGAGAGCTCTTGACCACCAATGGCCTGATGCTCTAGGTCACAGACCACATCGTCGTCCGTGTCGTACATTTGATCCTGTGGCTTATTGCTGGCCAAACCCTGGCCAAAGACCTCATCGTTGTCCGAGTCATCGCCGGCGCACACGCAGCGCATCTTGGCATCATCACCCACCTGGAATTTAAGCAATTTTCATGAAAATTCAAGGAGAAAATCATCTCAGAAAGAGTACCCACCTTGACAGACTTGGTGATGATGCACAGCGATATGGAGGAAACCACAAATAGAACAATGGGCACTATTAGCGATACCACGAGCTCCCTGTACACCTTATCCAGGTCGTAGCGTGCCACCACAAACTCCACATTCGGGTCCTGCACAAGGGAAATGGATATAGCGTCAAGTAAACTGATACCTACGAGAGCCCAGGACTGGAACACAATGGGTTACCTTGTTGTAATAGCACTGATAGCGTGACTGGGCCGTGTTGTTGTCGCCATCGTTGCCATAGCGAGCCACAAAGTCCTTGCACTCGCCGCGCAGCGTGTTCACGCAGCCCTCCAGGTTGATGAACAGTTTCTTCCACGGATAAATGGTCAGGTTGGCCTGGTTGGGCAAATACCTCTGCTCGGGATCCACTGACCTTGTGCTGTTCTCGTAGATCGCCCAGAATTGGGTGAAGTTCATAAAGGGAGCGGGCAGGGTGTCGTGCTCGAGGAGGGTTCCATTCAGGCAATCCGTGGCACTGCCAGGGAATTTGGAGTAATTAGGACTGTATTTTGATTCAAGAGAGTGTCCACTCACGTGATGCGGTTGTCGGACTCGCGGGTGACGGTGGCACAGTTGGTCAACAGGTTGCCGTCGTCCTCCTTCCAGAACTCGGTGGGTTCGATGCGCACACCATGCTCGGAGCCGCGGGCCTGGTTGAAGGCCACGGCGTTCTCGCAATCGGCAGCAATGACATTGTCCTCCTGGAAGGGATTTTATATTAGACTCTTGGGGATATAGGATATGAGGAGAACTTGCATGCATGATCAGCGTGTTGACATTTGCTGTGGTGATCTTGGAGCAATAGCGATCGCAGCTGAAGGGCTTCTTGATCTTGGTGCAGTGCACTCCATGGCACTCGAAGAACCCGTTCAACTTGGTGTTGTCCTTCTGCGAATTGATCGTGTGTCCATCGGCCTTGTGGTGGCACAGGAAGAACTCGGACATATTCTTGCAGTGACCTGGAAAATCATTTAATAAACTTTAATTGGAGTTCAGGATGAGGAGGAGTCCTCACTTACCATTGGAGCAGTTGAAGACCCCGCGAATGTTATTGCAGGCGGTGCCATTGTTGCAATTAAACTTGTTTAGCCGACTCATGTCAATCTGCAAAATTAGAGGGGAAGGGAACAAAGGATAATGGCCATTCAAGGATCGTTAAAGTGGCGCCAACTGTCCAAAAAGACCAATACGGGCACAAATACTTCACATGCCTCATCCGCCGCCCAGCCATTAGTGGCCACAACCTCAAGTGGGTTAGGAATGAGTCATGTTAGAGGTGGAATGGGGATGCCCAAGACGATGACGTCTTTGGTTGTGGGTGCTTACTAGTTACTGGTTATTGGTGGGGTGTGGGTTAAGGTGTTCTCTTGAGGACTTGACAAAAATAAAACGATGACTACTACGTTGACAGGGAAGTGATTTTATCATTTGTTTTGGTCACTCAAGTAAGGAATTATTAACCGGAGGTTAATTTTTTTTGAGGAAATACCTCTTTCTGGAGAAGTTTTTAAGCTCACATAAAAAATGTATAATGGCTTTAAATACTAATTTGTATTAAAGCTAAGTTGATTATGTTTAATGAAAAGTTTTCTTGGAATATATACTACATTTTTAACCAGAGGTTATTGTTATTGAGGTAATTTCTACTGTTAAATAAGGTTTCAAGCTTATATTAAAAATGTATAATAAGGTTTTACATTAATTGGTATTATTCCTAAGCAAGCTATGTTTCTTCAATAGTTTTCTTGAATTTTTTTACAAATTTTTGACCAGTGGTTAGTAATTTTTTAAAAATAGCTTATTTTAAGAAGGGGCTCTAACCGTTGGGTTAGCTCATGGTATACTCTCATCTTATTATGTATTAGGATTGTTGTTGAACACAAATTAAATGTCATAAATATCTGAAGCCTCGGTTAACTTTAACATGACTGTTAAACTGACAAGTTCCTTACTTCTTTTTCAAGGCTTAATTAAAACTTTTAACTTTACTATTACGACCTCAGTTTCTATAAATAAACTCACAACTTTCCCAACCAAACTAGAAACTCACCTGAGCACAGGATGTGTTGGTTATCCTTGTGCAGTTATTGAGTTGAATATCCGTGCCATTGCGACGCACCACCGAGTGCATTTGAGGACAGAAGCCGCTGGTCCTGGTCAGACACCACTCGCCGCAGGAGGCCCACGGACAGTTATTGGGCATCTGGCGGTCCACCGTCTGGCACATGACCGGATCGTGCTCGAAGCCCGATTTGAAGGCCCTAAAACGGGGGATTATTATTTATGGTTTCTATATATACATTTTTATTATTAAAGGAGGTTGCCCTGGGAGGCAGGTATACCCACTTGAGGGAGGGCGAGTAGATGGCCACGCTCAGGTAGACGATGGACACGCAGGACAGCACCATAGTGAGCTGGCAGAGGCAGATGGCGCGACAGATGCGCTTGTCCTGCTCGGGTATCAGGCGCGGTTTGTCCTTGCGCCGCGCCATTTTCGTATCCTGGTAGTGATTCCTCGGGGTTGGGGTACCGGGGGCTGAGGCTAATTCACAGCTAATTTACGACTTGTTGATTGAGCTCCTCTCTCTCCGATTGTCTATATTTCACCCTATGCCGTTTTCAAGGTGATTTCCTTTCTGTGTTTGCTGGACAGGATGGGGGGCGGTGGTGGCTTCGATTGGGTGGTGGCTATAGGTGGTTGTTTGTTTGCTTCTCCGCTTGTTTGTTTGTTTGTTTGCTTGAGGTGGGTGGTGCTCTATTCTAATTTGTCTTTGGACTTTTTAATTGCTGGAAAGTGACCAGAGGAGGACTGGGTATGGTGGAGTGACGGAGTGGACGAGGAACTGGGACGTCTTATAGCGTTATTTTAATGACTTTTCCTGTTCTGTGTCTTGTGCTGGAAAGGAGGCCAAGCACGTCCGCTCCCGACAGCAACTGGGTCCTGACTGAGTCCCGGGTTGCCAGGGCTGCCAAAGGACACACACTGCGCACTTTTACTTTCTATACCCGGTACCCAAAAGTTGCAAGGGTATTATAGCTTCGTGCAAGCCGAGAATAATGTACATATAAAGTATATATATTCTTGATCAGCATCACCAAAGGAGTCGAATAAAAACGAATAAAGTCTGATGATAAACATGAGAGATATGGGCAATATGGTTGAAGTTTTAAGTCGCACAATGGGTCGCTATCTATATAATATATAGTGATGGGTGATTAGCTATGTTATGTTCAACTGATAGACATTAACATTAAAAAATAATAAAATAAAGTTGATTTGAGATTTTGTGAGAACTTGAACATCTTTCGTCTACGCAGACTACTAGGCTACATCCATAGTGTAGATCCTGCGGCGATTGTCATACTAAAAAATATTTATTTTCGGATAGACATATCAAAAAGCGTGTGAAAAGGGACAGCATGATGGCATTCAATTCTTCTTCCTATTGCTTAACGCAAACACTTTTTGGTAGCGGGTATTTCACAGTCGACCTAACTCGACTCTAGCTTTCTTACTTGTTTTATTGCTCGGAGAAAGTGAAAGTTGTTTCGCCAAAACAAACCCTTGTCTGGGAAGGGGACTGGGACTGGGACAGGGATGAATGTGGAAGTGGAGCCAGCTCAACAAATGGTTCCAGATCCTGCTGTTAGAACGCCTGCGCCTGGAGAGAAACGGAGCTCTAACCCAATTTCCCGCTGCTTTCTCTCAATCACGCGCTCCCAATACGAAAATTTTGAAAAAAGAAAACATCTTTGGTTTTAGCATTTCTCCACTTCAGTTTCTTTTTTGTTTTGTTTATTAAATATAGGCCGTTAGCTGGTTTAATTTGTTTATTGATAAAGACACGTTAAGTAAAAAATTTTAATCGTTTTTGCATTCAAATTGGTTTTGGTTTTTGTTCTTTTCTTCGGTTTGGTTTGTATGATTTAAAAAATTCTCATAAGCAACGTGCGTTATATCGGTTCTGCTAAGCTATATGTATATGTTGTTTTTTTTATATATCTATATTTATATTGTTATAATCCGTTAGATGTTTGTTTGTTTTGTTTTTGGTTTTTTACATAAGATTTTGTTTTAAAACTATTTCAAAAATGTCAATCAATGTGAGGCCGTGTGAGTGTTTTGTGACTTAATTTTTGGTTCCGCTGCTTAATCCGTTAATGGATTTTTTCGTATGAGTATTTTTGGTAAATTTAGCTTTTTGTCTGGGGTTATTATATATCCTTCCTGCCGCCCTGCTTCTATGAATTTTTCAGAGCGGCTTGGGATCAAGGGATTTTGTTATGAGAATTCGGTTCTATACAATTGTTTGATTGTGTTTTTGTTTTGGTTATCGCTTTCCGTTTGTCTTTTAGTTAGTTTTACGAATTTACTTAATATTTTTATGACTACTATCACAATTTGTTGAAAACAAGCGATTCTTTAATTGGTATTTGGTATTTTGTTTTTCTCTCTGTGGATTTCGAAGTCGAGTTGGAGCGGAGCATCGTGTTGCCGCGCCTCCAAAAAGCCAAAAAGGTCAAGCCAAAGTTTGTGTAAAGTATTCCAAACCAAAGTTTCTCTATATATAGCCTTGTATATATATATATATATATAACTAGCGTAACAATATATGATGGCAAAGTTCTTATATATGTTAACAAATTTGTAGTTGTTGTTGTTGTTGTTTTTGGTTGAGCGCAAAATTTCGAATAAATCTGGCTGAGAGAAAAAGGTTAGTGTTATCCTTCGACGATGCTCCGCTTGGAATTAATCCTATCGTCCGAGATATCGATGTGAGATGGCAAATGGCAAATGGAATTTCTATATATTGTATGTCCTTTGTATATATATATATATATATATATCTAGATAAGCTTTGGTGTGTGTGTGTGTGTGTGTGGTACAGACTACAAAGTTGAATTTTTTGCTATTTGTTTTGGGGCTTTAACTAATATTACTCTTTTTGCTAGTATTCCATATCATCCTCTTCGTCACTGTGACACAGAAGTTTGCTAGAATAGGAATTCGATTGGAACAGAGTTCTTAATCAATACTATATATAAGCGATATATTACTATATATTAAAGCCATTTAGATTGGGATATAATAAACACATCATGCCATTCTAGGACCGAAACTAATAAGAGGTTAAAGCATGCAAAGAACAGTTTCTAAAGCAATTTCTAGAGTTACGATTTAAGATAAGTTAAAAAGGAGAAATATTCGATATGTTATGGCCTAATTACGTGGGCTGCTATATATATTTCTGGCCTAGGCAACACTAAGTGTTGTTAGGTGGAATCTGACATTTCCATTGAAAAGTTCGACATTTTTAAGCATAAACGTACTCAGAACGGTTTGACGTACGACTATCATTTGTGTTGTTTACAGTTACTTAAAAAAACCAATTTCGCAAAAAAATGGAATTAACTCGTGAACATTTTCGTGCGATCATTTTTCACAACTTTCGGCGTGGATTATCACGACAAGAGTGCAGCGATGAACTTAAATCTTTGTATGACTATGAAGCACCATCCTATAGCACTGTGAAAAACTGGTACAACGAATTCAATCGTGGCCGACGCTCCCTCAAAGACGAATTCCGCGAAGGTCGTCCAAAAACAGCCGTTGTGCCAGAAAACATCGATGGCG
>VNJW01010865.1:0-35435 GCA_008042615.1 Drosophila auraria | reverse complement strand
ACTCTTTTTCAATTTGCGGCTTTGGTATGCATTTTTTTTAAGTTATTCTTTAACCATCGTATAAAGTTCATCACAGGGAACTAACCAAAGCAAAAAAAAAATCGTTAGGAGTAGGCTGGTGCAGGAGCAATCACTGCCACTTCTACTTCTCACGTCTCAGTATAACTTCCAAAATGGGTCGCAAGCGAAATATTTTGTTCCGCAAGTTTTATATATTTGACAGCGAAAATAATGTGTCGGAGTGTAAAATTTGTAAATTTAAATTTAAATTTTAATGCTGACGGATCAGAGGTGCAACCTGGGTGCCGATTCCTTACAAAAACTAATGTTTGTGAAACTAAATAAATACACATAAAGACTTGAAGAAAAACTTAACAAAAACCATTTTTTCTTTATTATTATTATTTTTTCTTGTTCCCTGTGATGAACTTTATACGATGGTTAAAGAATAACTTTAAAAAAATGCATACCAAAGCCGCAAATTGAAAAAGAGTTTTATTTTGGAGCAAAAAAATAAAACTCTCAAATAATAGTAATTTGAGAGTTTTATTTTTTTGCTCAGCTATTATGATTACTACCAGATTTTTATAAAAATACTCAAAGGTAATAATTATTTTCGAAGAAAATAAAAAAAATTGAAATTTTAAAAATCAGGACGAATATGCGACAATTGGCCAATGGTGCAATTGATGTCTCCGTAGCTTAATTGTAAGTCAGTGATTTTTTTATGTAAAAATTTAGAAATAAGCATTATTTTCGGTCCCTGGTAATAACTGCTCAGTGAGTGAGTGCCACTCTAGCCTGTCTCCGCCGCCTGATTGAGTGATGCATCATCTGCCCATCCGCTGCTCCTGTTGGCTGCCACATACGATTCCTGTTCATATCTCGCTGAGTGGCCAGGGCAATAAATTCGTTTAATATGCAAATCAAATGCAAATTGATCCGGGCTGCAAGGGGGGAGAGAACGAAGCAGGAGGAGGTGCCGCAGACTAATTAAAAATCACAAATTGGTCTGGTCCGACTCTGCGCCAATTGCTAATTAGCCATAGATCAGAGATCTCTCACCAGACTGGTTTCTAGCTCGGAAAACTACTAAGTCTGGTGGCCAGAGAGACCAAACCCATTTGGCAATAGTTTGGGGTTATTAATCTCCGCTGTCAAGGACATTTCCTTGTGTAATTTGATTTAAATTGCTTGTTTTGTGCACATAATTTCGTCATTTTTTACACAGCGATCATATCAATAGATTTTGTATTCGTACGATCGGTTAAAGCAAACCATTAATCGCCGAACAGGCCAGATTTCAACATATATATATGGAAAAACTTGATTCGGGGAGTGTCCTCCAGATAACTGCAGAGATTGTGACTAGGAATTCCAGTTTTGCCAAATAAATCAAGAAAAATTAAGCTAAAACACATTAAACTGAAGTTTATTAAGTAAAATCTTTCACACATAGATAAATAGTTACTTATTTGCAGACATGGTCAAAGTTAAAACTAGAATAAAACTGATAAAACTGAAATTCAAGCAGACATAAGACAGATCTTAAAGCAGTAGCAGCTTAGAGCGGTGGGCTTTGCAACTCCCTGGAAGTTACCACATTGTCGAGGTCTGCAAGGAAAACACAATTAAAGCAACTTCTAACTATAAAGAATATATATCTGAACTCACCACAACTATGGCATAGGTAAGACCAATGCCAGATCCTGCCAGGACATCGGACCAATGGTGCTTGTAGTCCGAGACCCGACTGAGAGCCGTATACCAGGCAAACATGATTAGCAGAAACTGCAGCAGGTGACGCAGCATACGGAGGCGACTCCAGTGCATCCTACGTTGCAAGTAGATCTGGCAGATATCATCATTTTCATTAGGAGATTTTCTATATTTATTTAAATAGTTAAACTTACGGCCATGTAGAGCATGGAGTAGCAGGCAAAGCTGGCATGTCCACTGGGAAAGGAGAGGCGCATATCCTTCAGGCGCTTGGCAGTTATATCCATTGCCGCACAGGTAAAGTCCTCAATATAACGTCCAGCGTTTATGGGATCGCTGCAGGTAGTGCCATCCAGCATAACAGGTTGGCAGAGCTATAAGAAAGATATAAAAATAATTAATTACTACAATTATTAAAAGAGATTTAAGTGAAATACATTTTTCTATATTTTTTTTACTTCTGTGGAAGTTTTTTTGTAAACAAAGAATGATCATAGATTATAGATTTCTCAACTCACTGTGTAAAAATGTGGCCTTAGCCTTCCTATAGCATACTTGGCTATATTTGTGGTGAGCTGCTCGACTCCCAGGCCAAAGACAAAGATGCCTATCTTGCGATAGCATTCCAGCAGCCAAAAGGGCAATTCCAAATGGCAAAGATGATAGCCACTGCCCAGCCTGTGCTTCTGAAAAGGGCCATGCAAGCGGATGTCCTGGGCCCTGAAGAACTCCACCACCAGCATCTGATAATAAGAAATAAATTAAAAATATTAGAAAAATAATTATAATAAGAGGTCAGAGATCTAGACTCACCATAGAAGCTGGCAAGGCCCCACACATCAAGTAAAGCATCCAGCTGCGCATGGTGGAGTCCTTGTAAGGATGTTTCAGCGAAGAATCATTGCAGAAGAAGCCCAATTTAACGGGCTCGCCATAAAGGGAAAAGCCCAGCATAGGCAAACCCACTGAAAAAAGGGAAAATATAAAGTAAAAATATAGTTTTGATCTTCCCAGAGATGTCCCAGTTGCAAATCTAGGCTCTTTGGGTGGCCCAGAAGCGCGCAATGGTGTCCAATTCAAATATATATAATGGGCAAGGTCTGCTGATCCAGCCTTAATTGGACTTGTATAAACACCACGATAACAATCACGATGATGGTGTGGAAATGAGTCCACACATAATCAAATGAAAAACGCGCACCCCTCGCAAACCAGAACTTGCCACACAAATTGAATAAAATAAATCAAAGCCAACTCGATGAGCGAATATATAAATATATGTATCTCTTTTGGGGTTCGCTTGGATTAAAACATTGAACGCAGAAAAAAAGACCACAAAGGAACCAAGTACATAAACACTGCTGGAAGCATTTTGGAAATGTTTCTATTTGAAAACAAGGCGGAAAAAGAGGCGCTTGCTCACCCACATCTGCACCTATGTGGTTGGTGGATATATAGCAACCCCCTCTGGAGCCCACACTGGCCCCTCCATGATGGATTCTTAAATGGAATAAGCTCATGACTCGGCAAGTGCCAGAGATCAATTGCTGCCACATGATAACAGATCGTAAAACGTGTGAAAGGCCCCGGGGGTACATTTTTGATAATACTTTTTCGAAAGCCTAGAGTCGGTCTCAAAGAAGTGCAGCCCCATAAACCATGATTTATTTCGAACTTTGATTAGAGACACAAATCTTCATGGTTGAGTGCAGGGGAAATGGGAACATATTTCCAAAATAGTTTTCATTTTCTTGGACTTTTGGGCTTTTTAAATGGGAACAAAAGTTGTATTTTTCACGACATGAATTCTAAACAAGTTGCCTTTGTTTATTTTGATGCTGTGAATTAATTGTTTATGGGAAATTATTTCTATTTTATTCAAAACAAACGTTTGCAGGGATAAATGATATAGAAAGCTAAGATCTTACTTTGAATTTTTGCTTATAAAGTGACAGTATTTTTATGAAAAAGGTTTTGAAGTTATTAATTAAATTTTAATGAAATCTGGATTATAGAAACTCTTTGCTTTTTTTTAAGCTTCTTACTATTAACTTAATTTATTTGTAAACTATAAATTGTAGCTCACTTCCTCTGAGGGGTGTATTTTTAGATATGAGTCTTAAAATGTTTACAGGTAAACTTCCGTCGGCATATCTGCTTCTCGCCCCCAAAAGTCAATAGTTTTTGTTTGTTTTTTTTTTTTTTGCAAACCACCTCAAAGCGTTTCCTTGACCACAAAATGACTGTTTTGGATTTCACCCCACATAAATGTCAACGACACTAAAAAGAAGCTTAAATGTGTGTAAAACTCTAACTTCAATTCGAGACTCCAACCGCAAAAATAACCTAGGCAACACAGTTTTGACTTTCCTTTTTATTATAGCTTTTAAAGTCAGCTTAAGGTTTTAGTTTAAAAAAGAAAAAACATATTTTAGTTTGCTAAGGAAGTTAAAAGAGCAATATAATTGTATAACTCTCTTTCAAAGCAATCTAATAATTCTTCTTTAATTATTTTTCTCCTCAAATACTAATTATATTAAATTCTATTAAATATATCGAATATGTAGACCGTTTTTCTGAAGAAATATCTCTTTTTTTAGGGCTATAAAAACAAAACCTGCACATACTCAAAGTTTTTAATCTTTACCTATGAATAATCCTCAATAATTTATAACTCACCACAGCTCAGCAGACAGAGATCCATGAGAATCCGTCCGAAGATTTGGCGTGGGCCTCTTAGCGGCGCCTTGCCATTGGCGGCGCCCATAGATCCTGGTCCATGGCTGCCAATGGAGCTTCCCACGAAAGTCGGCAGCTGCAAGTCCAGTTTCACATTATTGTTGTTGTGATTGGCAGTAGTTGTGGTGCCTGAGGCAACAGCGGCTGCGGCGGCTATAATACTGGCAGCCGTCGGGGAAGAGGGCTCCTCGCCGCTGCTGCTCTGGCTCTCGAATCGCTGGAGCGGCGTGGTGTCACAGACGCTGCCCGGTCGCAGGCTGCTCATCGTGGAATTAAAGGGGATATATTCCTGGGACTGTAGTTTTCTTTTCTTATCGGATCAAGCTCGGAGACGGCCTCAATTTGTGGCTCTTCTATTGCTATTGCACCTGGACGCCACGCGGGTGGTCATCTTCTTATCGGGGCACAGCGCGCACACACAAATATTTGAATAATCCTCGCGGGGAGTGTGGTTTTATTTTCTTTTTCGTATTGCAGGAATGTGCTAATGGACGCTCCCTTTTAGGAGGCACTGTGATAAGGCCACTTCGATAATGTTGCTGTAAGTTACACGGCGTCGGCGTTTCGTGGGCGGTAAACGCTGTTGCGCAAGCGATAAGCGATGAGCGATCGCAATCGGCTAAGTCCGAGTCGAAAATTTGGTCAAATAAAAATACTGCTGGCAACGCACAAAGGTAAACACAAAGGTAAAGGTGAGTTAAAAATCTCTGCAATTATTTGGCCTGCACTTAATTGTTGTTTATTTTCTTTTAGTCGCAGCGAAGGTGCGCGCTATCGTTCTTGCTCCACTTCTTTTCGCACTCTTTTCCGCTTTTCTATTTGTTTCGCATGCGCAGCGACTGCGAAGACGGTAGCTGGCGAGGGCCAAGGAACGCGGAGAAAGCCCACAACCCGCGATGACGATAACGATCCGTACCGTTCGACGCCGCCCGAAGAATTGAGCGCCGAGGCGGTGGGTTTGAGAGCAGCGCAGCATGTCCAAAATACCCAGCAGGCAGCCACAACGAAATCGAAACGTAAACAGCTGCTCGGAGAGAAGAGAGAGCGAGGTACCCATTAATCGTAGACTTCATGGGGTATATTGGCTTGGTGTGAGAGGAAGAAAGGAAGAGTGAACCCTTTATTCTAGGGTGAGTTTGTACTCAGTTGAGTGCTCTACCTTTGCTTTGTATAGGAGCAACAAGCCACCTAAGACAATAATAAGGATAAGATGAGTGAGGCTCAAACATTTTTTAGCTGGTGCTGTTACGGAATATAAGATATGAAGGCTGTAAAGATTCTAAAATATTACTAATAGTCATTATTTCGATCATTTTGCATACTGGTTACAGAGAAATATGCATTGTTGTTGGGTACGAGGTATCTCACTGTCGAGCCTTTTAACTATTTCTTCCTTATTTTCTTTTCCCACAATCTCTCTTTCTCTCTGACTAGAACGAAACAAGTGGAATGAAACGAGCTTTGATCAGATTCCTGTTGTTTATAATTTCTTTGAGGATTGATTAATAAGAACTATTATTTGTTTTACCCTTGTTCCTTTATTATAAATATTATATAAATATACAATGGGGTTTTTGCGGAGTTAACATGGTTCATTTACATCTACATAACCTTTTGAAGAAAGCTTCTTCTTAACTTAACTAATTAAAATTTAACGCCTTGCCTTTTGAATATTATGTTTCATAAATAGTGTTAAAATATAATACATATTTTTATTATTTTAATAATTTCCTAATTTTTAATGTTTTGGGAAATGGTGTGAAAAGTTTGTTAGTTTATTTCTTAAAAGTCCTTTAAGTTCCAACAATCCAATAGTGGCTATTCTTAGCTCCAAGTGTCTGTAGACAAGTGTCCCTCCATATCTTACCCAAATACTTATTTATCCTACCCCAATACCCTAATTCGAGGATGAACCCATTTAACCCCACTTTTATCCTTATCCCATCCCACTACCCATCAAGCTTCTTTATTAACTATTTACCCTTGACCGGTCCTTGCTGTGTTCCAATCCCACATACCCTATGCGGCTCTATAGATAACGGAGAGAGCGTAAATTCTTCCCTCAAATTGTGCTCCGCCGACTTTCGACACAGCGCCAGTAGTAGGTAGTATCTCTCAGTTGTTTTCGTTCAACGGTCGCGTTCGGGTCGATTCCACGCCGCTCGTCCATTCAGTCGAATCAAAGTGCGGATCTCGTAATCGGCGTATATAAATCCATATAGTAACTCAGATACTACGGAATCGGGAAGGAGGAGGCCCACAGATTGTGCGTAAAATAAAAACAAAGCTAACGATGACGGAGCAAACAAGGGTTGCCTAAACAAAAAAGAGACTTTCGCAAGAGGTAAATGAATTAAACAAAGAAAGTGTTTATTTGTGCTGGATATATTGGGATATATCGGATATATCTTGGGCGATTTTATCGATTTGCTTGGCCGGCAAACAAAAAGTGTCTGTGGCGAAGGCTCCCGGCCAAGTGATGGTCACATAAACAAAAGGCTAAAACTGTGCAAAAGTAGAAGTGTAGGAATATTCATAAATTATGCAGGTGGAAAGGGAAATGGCGTAGGCGTATTTCGTTTGGTTTAAAATCGATTTTCCCTCTGGCAAATGGCTAGTATTCCTCCATGGTCAAGGTTGTTGTTGCGGAAATTAATTTCCAGCCGTAAAATCAGGCCATTCAGTTCGGTGAAAACCTCTCATCGATACCACCGACAGCTTATCAATTGCTGAAACGCAAAAGGCCATTCCCCCGAATCGCCACATTTGGCTTTTCATGGTGCTCGAGCTTAATTGATGGATCCCACAATAATGCCATTTATCGGTGAGAGTTTTCCGCTTTTCCGCCACTTGGATCCCAAATCCTGAAAAAATTCTGGCATCTGTCCAAGTTACAGGCCAAATTATAAGCTGTTTCCGCAACGGGCAGGTCATAAACTTTTGCTATATTAAATACTTGGCGTTGTTCCTGCCACATTTTGGGCCATCAATCAAGAGCCAACTATTATTTAAAGATTTCTAGAAGCTTTTCTAGTATTTGTAAATATTTATGGTCCAAAACGGGGTGCACTGAGACTCGGAGATTTTAAAATAAATATAACCTTTCTTATTTTATTTAATGGAAAGGTAATAAGGGTATTTAATAAATTATTAATTAGATAAATTCTTATTTAGATAAATTCCTAAAAAGATACTAATGTCAAACATTGGCTAAGGTTTGGAAAAATAGAATATCTTTCTGTGTCTTTTACTATATTTTTTTTTACTATCCTCAATATCCTATTGTATTTTGTAGAAATTCTGTCACTCAAAAACTTAATGATTTCTTTGTATGCTTTATTGAAATCCTATAAGCCTGCATTTCACACCCCAAACTTCCAATACCTTTATTTTAATTTTCCAACATTTTCTCTCAATTCATATTGAATTTCGTTGTCAAGCTTGTGTAAAATGTTGGCCAACTTCTGCTGACTTCAGCCGGCATCAGAATTTGCCACCAATAATAATCGTTAACAAAGCAAATAAACAAGCGTTTTACATACACCGACGACGATGGGTTGGTTGAACTTGAGACCACGAGCAACGTGTCTCGGGAGTCGATTTACCTTCCTTTTCGCCGACAAGTTGTCTGCAAGTTGGTTTTACTTACTCCCCTTTCTTTTTTTTATTTTTGGTAATTAAACCCCGCGGCTTGTATAACTGCCGGTCCTTTTAAAAAAGATGATTTGCGTGCCCAGAGAGATCTTTAAATTTCCATATGCAGCCGCCAAAAATTCTCGGCGTGCACTTGTTGGATTTTTAATGAGTCGACCCGGCGCCTGTTGTTTATGTAAATTGTGAACCATTTCATTAACCGATTCTGTTTGGTTTTTAATTATTTTTCCATCTCGAATGACCTTAATTCGCCGCATGCGTCGGCCGGGATGTTGGGATATATTCCAAAAATGACACTCGATGGGAGGAGGATGGCAAGGAGGAGGTCGCTCAGCTTGTGGTCGTTGCCCGACGAAAGTTAATCGTACGAGTCTCTGAAATTAAAATGATTTTTGGTAGGGGCAGGCCTTGAGCTGTATCTGAAAATCATGATTTCATAAGCACTTGTAAAGCCGCTCTTAAGTGACACATCCTTTGACACGATAAACATGTTGAATTAATGGCTTTGTGGTGTTCGACTAAACGATGCCTTTAAGATTGAGCTGAAATATAAAGAAAGTTATTTTCAAGTGTGATATGTATTTATTTGCAGAATAAAAGGATTCTAAAAATAAACCGTACTTGTTTCTTTTAGTTTAAAAACTGCACACTCATTCTGTAAGTTTGTACACATTCCATGAAATATTCAGCATTTTGCAAACATTTATTTATCATAAATTATTTTAAAGTAAACACAAATATACAAATCAAAATATACAAAATATTGATGTTTAAACTACAAATTGATCTAAATTTTGTTGCCAAGGGCTGTACGCAAATAGATTGTTCCAGTTTGGAACTTTTAATTAAACAAAAACGATATGTTTATCCAAGACATTTTATGGATTAAATCACACCTTGTTTCGACACACAAGTTATGACTAAAGTATTTACCCAGCGAAAGAATTACTCAATAAAAGTTCTGCCTTCTTTTATGGAACACTCATAAAGCACTCCTTATCCTACCTAGATATTTTATCGAGTACTTGCGATAAGATAATGCAAATATTTGCAGATATACATATGTATGTATAGAAGGGGAAGCAAGATTAATCGTTCATTAATGGGTCAACATGCTCGCGACGCCCCTGCCCCATGCTGGCTATTTTTAGCCTGATTAATACGCTTTTTATTTCCGGGAGCTGACAATTAAAAAATAATCTCAAGCCAAACAATCTCAAGTGCGTGGAAGCACGCTCCTCTTCACTCACAATCCGATAATATCGCTCTTTTACTCGCTTTTTTTTACCATTTTAATTAAGACGATGCCTGCTGCGGCGTTGTCATTCGTTAAAAAATGGAGAACCAAAGAACATTCATCAGGAGGGTCTCTAGAGTCTACACTCTAGAAGCATAAAATAGCAACGAGGATCGTCTGCTATCTATAAATAGACGTTGCCTGATCGAATGCATTGGCCCGGTTGCCTTGGCCTGGCCATAATCGTGGCTGACAACTGCAGTGCACCTCGGTTTCAGTGGCTTTTCTCGGTTCTGGGAGTTCTTTGCACCTCGGACTGAAATACCGACTGACGTTTGCCACTTGGTCAGGTTGTGGTTTTGTCAAATTAAGGCCTTGTTCCACCCGAAGCAGTCTCAAGGAGGCCGGGCCCCTACTTGGTCATTATAACGCCCCGTTGATGGCCGAGTTGATTGCACTAAATTATAGAAATTCGCCAGGAACTAGTTGGGTGAAGAGGTAAGAGGTACATTGGTAGACCGTTGAGCCTCCATTTTTCGGACTTTCTATGAATTAAATATAGAAAAAAATTTAATTTTATGTAAGTTAAGCTGAAAATATTCTAGAGCTATCGAAATATTGATTAAGAAATGCAAACGGCTTAGTGGAAACACCCTTTTTCCTTTTGCATTGTTGCCATTTTCAATTTTATAGCAGTAAATGGTTTTATAGCATAACTAAGGGTCTTTTTTATTAAAAAGCGTGATAAATATATGGGTTGAACTGATAATGAGCTTAAATAAACAATACTTTTTATAATCTACCAGAATTATTGCTACGATTTCAATTCCAGACAGAGAATTTTATTACCTGACCTTGTATAAATCGATAAGAATTCATTTTACACATAAAAAACCATTATTTTTTATCGTTAATTATAGATGTAAATATTCAACCTACAATTGTACCTTGAACAATCGATAAACTTAAATAAGAGTTTAAAGTCTGTTATCGAAGTTATCGTATCAAGAAACTGTTAAGCTTTTCTTAAATTAAAAGTGACAGTTAGCCTTAACCGGACATTGAGAAACTGTCACTTAAGTAAAATCTTTAATTATACAGCTTCGATCTACAGGAACTTATACTGAAGAATTCAATAAAAAAAGCTTAAAGTTTATTGCTCATTGAAAGTGACACCACTTAACACTCGTTTCAATTCCATTCGAAAGCCAATAAATCACGGGACTCCTCTTCTTCTCAGCCATTTACGCACAACTACTCTTATGAATAAAGAGATGGGAAAAAAAGAAAACTCATCGCACAGCTGTCTTATCACGAGGGAATCCTTAACTTATTACTCATCCACCATTATTCAACGAAATAGCTTTTATTAATTTATCTCCTTTGATGTTCCTCCATTCCGCAGCAAGAAGAAGAACGCAAGACGAAGCGTAAGCAAAGAGAGGCTATGACGTAGATTACGTATACGTAAAACCAGATTTACACCTCAACCCATACAGCTGTACTGCTCGCACTTAGGCTCAAGTTCACTGCCAAGCGTCGCCAAAAAGAGAGCGAGTAAGAGCGGAAAGCTCGAGGCGACAGAGCTTTTGCACCCAAAAGCAAGGCAATCGAAAGGCGATAAAATGAGTAACGAATCATCCGCTGAATCCGAAACAACTCCGCTGCGGCGGCCGGAAAGTCTATTGACCAGCAACGTGGCCCAGAACCTCCGACAGACAGCGGTAACCGTTGTTAATAATAGTAGTAATAACAATAACTACGGCGATACAGTGGCTGTGCGCTTGCAAGCGGGAGACGCCATACAAGAACAACTACAGCAGGAGCAGCAACTGCAGCCGCAGCAACAGCAACCACCTATAAACATGGACACCAACAAGAGAATTCTGTGCCGCGTTGGCCTGGATATTTTAATATTACTTTGCGGTAAGTAAAGGTCGCCATCGTTACACCTGTTCGCCTTCAAGCTCAATGCGAAATTTCAGTTGAATTCCAGTTTATTTACACCTCCGCGTGTTTATTTTCTGTCGCAATGTTTATTATTTCTTTTGTGTGTGTGCTCTATCCCTTTCGCTCTTGCGGCGTTTTTATGTAATTTAAGAAAAGCTTTTCGGTGGCAAACTTGGAGAGCGAATGCTCTCTCCACTCTCCCTCTCTCTTCGCTCTTGTCGGCTCTCTTAGAAAAATCTGTTTTTGTTTGGAATTTGCATAATGTCAAGATTAGTGCTAAAAACAGCCTTATCCCTGGGCTGACTCAACTTAAAGGCGTACTTTTCTATTTACCGATTGAGTAATAAATATTTATTGCTAGGAAATTTGTCATCTTTAAAGTTTAAAACAATAAAAGCGTAATAGCTGCACCGAGAGAAATTAAATTTGAGTGCATTTTAAATTCTGTTTGTAAAAATAAAATGTTTAAATATTTAATTTTTAAAAGAAAAATTTTGGAATAAAAAAGTCAAGACTTTCGAAGAAAACAGCGATTATCCACATAAATCAAAAGAAAAGCCACAAAATATTACCTATTTAGTTATTTTACATAACTTTGACAGTTTTAATACAATTTTTTAAATACTTTTAATTCAGTGTCTTAGCTGTATAATATCCCCTTTATTTTGCAATTTAAAATATACAAATGTCTCTCTGTGTAAAGGTGTTTTTTTGACTTCCTCGTCGCTTTGCCTTGCCTTTATTTTTATTTGCTAAGCAAACAAAAAAAAGTAATAAAAGCGGTGACAGTTAAATTGTGTCAGGTAAAGGTGGACAACCTGCAGTTGCTGACTTGGCTGCACTCGGTCGTGGGAGTTACACAATTCCCAATCAGCAGTTTGTTGTTTTCTTCCTCTTCGAACTTTATCAGCTTTTTGCTTAGGAAACCACAAAAAAACTTGAGAAACCAAAGGCATGTGTACCTTTTTTTCGGTGGAAAAACCCCTATCTCAAAGGGGGAATAACTTGGGTTAGTCAAGATAATTTTGCTCTCAAAAGTAGCAATAATCATAAAACAAATAATTATGGCATTATGACATAAGCTGATATTATTATTATATATTTAGGGAGTCCAATAATAGCTTAAAATAAAAGAAAGAAAGAATTCCTCCAAAACAAGCCATCGAAATTCAAGTCTTGTAAGCTTTGCTTGAGAAAAAAACCCTTTTGAGTTCCTATCCCTCTTTTCTATAAGATGTTCCTGATTTTCCTACCTTTTATCTTGATTTTTCCACCCCGAACAAGCCTAAAAGAACAACTATCAATGGCTTGCATTGTCGCGTAACCGGTTTATGTGAGAATTCGTACGATCATTATTAAACTTTGCTGATTAGCTACCTACCTGGCGGCTGACTCATAGAGCACCACCCCATTTTTTGTGGATTTTTGCAATTGGCACTACACAGCTGAAAACGTCAACTCGGAACGCCATATTTGTCCAACTGATACAAGTTGCTGCCTTAAGTAGTTGTCGCACTGAATTTACGGTCTCATTGTTGGTATAGCAGCTCACCGTGAGCCATTTTCACCAAACAGTTTACCCAACGGGATACGAAGATATATGTATTTAGCACACATATTTCCTGGCAGCATAAAAGCATGACACATGATTTAAGCCAGGTAGAGCAGTAAGATTCGCATTTCTGTTGACTCACCACCGATCAGGGAGCCTTTGAGATCCAGGCAGTAAACCCAAAACCCAAATGAATCACCCAAGAAAGTCATGTTAATAAATATAATAAAAATATGATAAGCTATTAAAGGGGAAGCTTTTTATATTTATTTGGGAGTTAGCTGATTCTATTTTTGGTTTAAAAAATTTACTGTATACTAAAAGATATGAGGGGGCAATATGCCTACCACGTTTTGTCTGAAAGCAAATCTAATCTCAAACCCGTGCCGTGCGCACATTGCCAGTTCCCATGATTATAAATGGGATTTTTTCTATCGATTTGTCCACAAAATCCCAAAAAAGTTCTTTGAATAAATTAAAAACGAAACACAAAATATCGATCGGTTCTCCAAATAAATTCCAATTAGTTAAATCTTTTACCAAATATCTCTGGCCAACGCATCAAAGAAGGCATTCTGTAAACGCATTTAAAATTCTTGTTTTTAGTGGGTCGAGATTAGTTTTTCCCCGCTGCCAGATGCATCTATCGGATGCATCTCCGTCGTCTGTCGTCAACTAATTTCGGGTGTAAATTACTCTTGACGCTAGGCAAACGCTGATAAAGTGATTTTTGGTGGAAGGAATGACGACGAGGACGGTTCGAAGTGATACCGTGACGAGAGTGGCGAGAGGCACTTAACCAAACAAATTCGGGAAAAAGAGTCCCGAGTCCGGACTGAACCTCAGTTTGACGTTAATTGAATGCGAACGAGCTGCGGCACAAACGCGCGCTGTCTCTGCCTCTTTCACCTTTCTCCTTCTAGGTGGAGGTGGAGGCGGAGGTGGAGTCATTAAACCCATAAAAGATATACGGGAATGCATATCGGGGGGAACTACTTCCCCCACCGAATGCTACTTCAATAATTTATCGAGCGTGATTGCGCGGTGCGTGTTTGCTTTTCGGGGGCTTGTGGGGGGCAGGGAAATTCTTCTATTCAATTTGACCAAAAACTAAGTAGAAAGAATAATATTTATGCAGTGCATTTCGGGCATGAGGCAATCGTTGTTGTTGTTTACCTTCCAGCCAACAATAAACAGGCCCAGAAAAAGATACAGAAAAGATACTGAAGAAGAAGCTGCCTGCCAAGACGAATGTTGTTGATTTTCCAATGTGATTTTTTGCGCTACGATTCGAGGGACAAAAGTAATGAACATTTAATTGCCAGCCAGCCTCATGACTCACATGACCTGTCAGAGAGCAGAGAAAGGTTCGAATCGAGGCCTCTACCTGTGTGTGACACCTTTGTTTTTTCGATAAATCTAGATGCGGGCGAGCTGGTAACCAATTCCTGGTAACCAATTGCCAAAAGAAAACCCACATCAATAACTCTGCGTCCGTTATGGTTGTCCTTTCTTCGATCAAATCAATTGAAATGGTTCAAAGTTTGCCTTGGTTCAGTCCTCCTTAAGCTGTCTGATGACCATCTCTGGAGTTGTCTTCTAGAGTTCATCTCTCAGCATTAATTGCCTTTAATTTGACTTCCGTCATGTCTAATTAATGCGGCAAGTGCAAGTCAGACGCTTTTAATTAGACGCCGGCCCCGTAGTTTGGGGTCAGATTTGAGTACAGACTCTTCTTGGCTTGCAACTCGGCAAATATGTGTATTCCGAGATAACTTGCGAAGAGCAAACATTTGGTAACTTGAAAAGAAAGCGGCATCTTAGGAAAGATACAAAGATACAAAGATCTCCGGGTGTAGGACGGTGGCCTGTGTTCTTTTTTTTTGTGGAAATCTCTGATTGCGGAGAGAGGCCTGAAGTGGGTGCGTTTACCTCTTTGTTTAACAAACAATTTGTTTATGTTTTGGCTCAACCAGAGCAAGCGGCGGCGTCTTTATTATTGAAACGAACTTGACACCAAATGGACAGCGTTCTGTGGAAAGTGCGGCATAGGTGCGTTGGATACAATTCGGTTGAATGCAGTCAGCCAGTCATTCCAGTCCCCCTTTGAAATATTAAATTAAACGTTTCCGCTGGTACAGCTCCCGTATAATAATTTTTAAACGGCTTATGTCACCCCCATGAAAAAACAGAAACACGCACAAAAACATCCACAGAATCGTTGAGTTCTTTTCTGGCATTTAACACAGTTTTTCTCCATTTTCCAATTTCACTTTATCACTGTGAAGTTCGAACTAGTTAATCTCTTGTCTCTTATATCATATATCTTTCTATATAGAGTAGCAGACACTTTCGATTTCTATGCCCCGCAAAGTCATAAAAACATTTCAGAGCTACCGGGTGGCTGGGACAGGATTAGGCATCGGGGAAAAGGCCACTTGCTGTTTGTAATATGACGCTAATCTCGGCCAGAATTCCCTCTCAACAACTTTCCCAGCATTCGTCGGTGATCGTTAAACATCTCCAGACAATGCCACTGATCTAGATTTGGGAACCTGAAGGCAGCTGCGTCCCAAAAAAAATAGAAAGAAGGGAAATATCTATAGAGGGAGATGCCATTGTGTCACCCACCTTTGTGGTGCCTCATCCTGTGGCAAAAAAAGTAATTAAACGCAGAGAGACAAGTCGCCAGCCAGAGCTGGCTAAGCACTTTAGTTTTCCATAGCCTAATGAGTACTGCAGATCCAACTCTGAACGCCTCGCTGACTAGGGGCCAGGTTCATCGACATCCAGCCTGCAGCAGGTAGTATGCCTCATTGCAGAAGGGCAATTAGAGGCGAAACTGGAGCGCTTGCTGGCTCCCAGGGCTAATGCAATTTTAATTATCCACTAGATAGATGTGTTCCCTAAAACAAATAAAGAAGCTAGGGCTAGAAGGGCCATCAATCAGCACGCTTCACAATTTGTCAGAGTTATTATTAATGGCAACGAATTTAAATTAGACATTCGAAGGAGAGTCGCTGACAGATTCCCCTTTGCCAGAAATTATTTTACGAACCCCGCACACGTTCGCCTGTCAGGGGAAATCTTATCACTCGGCTTAGAGACATATCATAAGTCAATAGGGTCTCCCCTGTCACCGCTTGTGAGCCCCTATGACCTACTAAAGATGAAGGGGTTTTTAAAAATATATTGATAAATGAGCATTTTCCCCTTATGTTTTCTATAATTCCAAACTCTCTTTCTATTTCCAGTCGGCTTCCCCATACTGATATTCTTTCTGATCGGCGATCCCTACAAGAGGGGCTTCTTCTGCGATGACGAGTCGCTGAAGCATCCGTTCCACGACTCCACCGTCCGGAATTGGATGCTATACTTCATTGGAGTGCTGATACCAGTTGGCGTGGTGAGTGCAATGTTCGGTGGGGTGGCTGATGGACAGCTAGAAATTGTGTCAAGCAGCTGTTGGATCGGATACTTGAGCGAAGATTGCGCAATAGCCTCAAGTTCAGTTGTCAGCGCGATGCCAAAGAGATCTGTTGCAAGATATATACACATTCCGGGGTTGTGTGTTTACTGTCCACATGTCGGCAATTAAAACTAGAGCAACATGTATCTGGCGGCCCTAGAAAATAGATTCGGGCCAGGCAATAAATATTTGCATGCTCGCGCGCCCTAATGACTTCCAGAAAAAGGGTTTTACGAGCTGCTAACTCGCTGGAACTCACTCTCATTTATGGCTTTTTTCCTTTCCCTTAATCCCTCAGATAGTCGGCGTCGAGGTGATCATATCCCAAAGCAAGGCCAGGCGGAACAATGGCAACTCCACCAGCAGGCGGTACGTGTTCATGAACTACGAACTGCCCGACTGGCTCATCGAGTGCTACAAGAAGGTGGGAGTCTACGCCTTTGGAGCAGTGGTCAGCCAACTGACCACGGATATAGCCAAGTACTCCATTGGCCGCCTGCGTCCCCATTTCATGGCGGTAAGTGCATTATGGCTTGCGGTTATAGTGATATCCCCGTTCTGACATTGCCAATTAATTTTAATCTGCAACATGTGCAGCAAGACAGGGCGACACACGACTCTGACACTGCGACAGTGACAGCGACAACGAAGACAAATCCAATGTCGAAGTAGGAGAAGACATTGGACATATCCCCAGAGGCTTTGGGGACAATGTCAAACACAACGAGGCGGGGAAGGGTTATTAATAGTTGTGGTGGGGATGCCCTCTCTAGGGTTTATTCTTCAATTTAATGTCTCTTGAAATACTAAAGAAACAATAGAGAGTAATTAGAGAGAAATTGGTGAATTTAAGATATGAATTACTAAGCTAGGAAGCTTTAAAATAACTCATAAATCTTACTTAACAATTGAGTTGAATTTAGAGGTGGGAACTCATAAATGTTAATCGATATAAAATGGATTTTTTCATACAAAAAAATCAGAGACTTTAAATATATCTAGATCCAGAGCACTAAAATATAAACAAATTAAGGAAAAGAATTAAAATACTAATCGAAATCCCATAAAAACAACTTTGGATCATTGAACTTGATCGGAAATTCATTTAATTTGGGGTTAGTGATGGTAAATCATCAATACTTATCGACTTAAAATCGATTTTTGCAAACATAAACATCGGAAACAGTTTTGATCTTTCTATGAGATCTTATTAAAAATTCATGAGTTAGGAATTAAAATAAATAACAATTAACAGAAATAAACAAATTACCAATTTAAATCCCATAAACACAACTTTTGATCATTGAACTTGATCGGAAATTGATTCAATTTGGGGTTCTATTCCCAAAAGAACACAGATAAGGAAATCTTTTCATGATCATGAAATCTTGAGAGTATTTATAAATTGGTGCAACCCCAAAAATATAATTCCCAGACCAGAGTTTGTTTATTTATGATATTTTGACTGGATGTCAGACAATTTCATAAATATTCGCGGCGTCGGCAAGTGGCTTGTTAGGCTGATATCGTGCGGATCATTTGGGGAGATGGCATAGGGATGGCCACAGGGATCTTCACTCCATATAGAAGGGGAGCCCCAGCCCAGCCCGTCGCACAGAGCCGCCCTATTGTTTAGTGAAGTGCGGCAACCGGGGAGAGTGCAAGTGCAGCTGTTGCCGCGACTCTAATTTGCGGCACATGTGGCAAGGAAGGAGGAAGCCCCCAACAAAAGATTGCTGCCTGAAAGCAGCTCAAGTCCAAGTCATGTTAATCATTTCCTCTTCTTTTCTTTCTGCCGCCCGCCCACAGGTGTGCCAGCCGGAGATGCTGGACGGCTCCACCTGCGCCGATCCCGTGAATACGGGCAAGTACATCCAGGAGTTCAAGTGCAAGGGAATCGGCTCGTCGGATCGCATGCTCAAAGAGATGCGACTCTCCTTCCCCAGCGGCCATTCCAGCTTCACCTTCTTCGCAATGGTCTATCTGGCGGTAAGTCCATTGTTATAGTCACACGATCCAGGTGCTCATTGTTCCATTCTCGCTTACAGCTGTACCTGCAGGCACGCATGACGTGGAAGGGCTCCAAGCTGCTGCGTCACCTCCTCCAGTTCGTCTTCATCATGGTGGCCTGGTATACGGCCCTGAGCCGCGTCTCTGACTACAAGCACCACTGGTCCGATGTGCTGGCTGGCTCGCTGATTGGCTCCACGTGCGCCTTGGTGGTGGTAAGTGGGCTTTTCATTACATCTACCTAAGTTTAGAATTAGGAAACTAGTCCTTAGCTTGCCTTTATTATGTATAATTTATGGATGCTTCCAGTTCCTTCCTAGTCCCACTTTTGCCTCAATCCAAACATTCATATTCAAACACTTCCATCGTATTTTTTTTTAGAGCTACTGTCTGCCCCAGAGTTGGTTCAATTTTCAGACAGTTTGGCCCGCCGCCAAAGGCAAGGCGCAGTGAGCGAGGATCAGAGACTATCATATCAGCTTATGACATTGTAAAGAAGATTAGCAATTAAAGCATCACAAATTCTGCATTCCGACTACTATTCATTATTAACCTGGTGGCGGCCATTAGCCTTAATTGAACTGCGGGAAGCAGTCTGCATCCTTCTCCGAATTGGCAGAGAACTCAGCACCTAGCCGGCCAGTTGCGTGTGGTGCCAATCAATGCCAGAAATGCCATCGCAAGAGCCTCGCTTTCAGGTCGAGTTGGTCACCTGAAAAGTCATGCAGGTGCTACGGTTGTAATTTCACGCTTCACTGGGAATAGAGAGGCAGCTACGAGGGGGAGGAATGCGAGGAGCCATTATATTTCTCTGCGATTTAATTAGAGAGATATGAAACGAGTTAGGAAGGCCATCTGCAGAACATACTTTTAGGAGCAGCTGCTTAAAGTTGAGGAAGTGTAATTAAGGTCGTTGGCAATGCGAGATTTTTAGGTTTCTAACATAAGCAGCGAAGTAATTTTTATTTATTTAAATTGTAGTTATTACAAAACCGCTTTATTTTTTCCCAATTAAACCCCTTTCTTTACTTGCAGGTCAACTTTGTTTCGGACTTGTTTCAAAAGCCCAACACCAAGCCCTATTTGCCGCGTACAGCGCAAGACATGAATGCAACCCAAGGGGGGCCACCACCCCCAGCGCATCATGGCATCAATGTTACTACCAATTAACCCTCTGGAGGAGGAAACCACACTTATTACAAATTCCACGAGTTGTAGCCGAATCGGATTTCTTTGTCGACGGGCGGTGAAGCCAAGCTTTGCGAAAGTCCGATTTATATATTTATTTTAATGAATTTGCATTTGGTGTGCTATGCATGTGAGCGTGAGTGTGTGATCTGCAAGTGCACTTAGGTGTGTCCTTAAGTGTCCTTAATCGTAAGCTAGCGCAATTGAGAAGGAGAGATATCTGAGGGTATTTATTGTACTATTTAACTAAGCAATTCTAAGCTGACGCAACAATTTCCACAAAGCAAGTGACCTTCGCAAAAAAGAGCTGCACAAAACAAACTATTACAACGGAGGAAACATTAAGTATTATTGTAAACTAGGAAGTAAGCCTTTGGATACGAAAAGATATTTTAATTAGCTCTAAAATGACTAGTAAATAAATATGTTTAAATTATGACTAAGTGAAGATGATCTGGTGGTTTTATTCTATATTTTCTTTTATTGTTTAATTCTTTTATTTTATTCTTTTATTGTTTAATGCTGGAAATAAAGATTATTATTTCCAACATTACGAAATCGAGTTGGCGGGCTAAATTCAAATGTCTTCCAACACTTAAAATAAGTTTCAGTATTTTTCTTATTGCTGGTGGTATGTTAAAGATATTCTAAAGCTGTCATTTTTTCTTTTCTTTGTAAAACATGTTATCTTTTCTTTGCGTTTCGGTAACCCTAATGGAATAGAGAATATTATTTGTAATATATTTAAAGTATTTAAAGAGTGAACTTATTATGCATAAAGCTGAATTCTTTAAAAACAATATTCCCAGGGGTTCAACTTTTTTTTTTGAGAAAGAAAATCAAAAAATAATCATAACTTACCTAAAACAGCCTTAAATTCAATTCGGAAAGCTTTTCTATGTTAGTTTTTATTTGGTTAATTAATCTGCAAAGAGATTTAAGAAATTAAAAAAAAAAAAATATTTCCAATTTTTCACAATTTTACTGATTATCCCCTTATAAAATTTTGAAAAATCGATCAAAATTTTTTTTCTACATTTTTTCTAAATTTTATTCTTAAATAATTGAAATTTTAATAGCGAATCCAAAAATACACGGCATTTGGCTATCCTTAGATATTTGGCCATGATATGCTCTTAGAAAGTCCTCAAATATTGCATAATTTTAGGCTTTTTATCTGTTCAAAAATTGTGCATTTTTTGAACTGAACTAAGGAGTAAGAGCCGATAGGAAAGTGTTGCATATTTTTGGGCTTATCAATAAACACATATTCGCACGTTTCCCAAAAATCAAAAGGGTTGTTGGTTGTAAGCTTGTAAGGTGAAATCGGTAAGTTTGGAAATAGAATGTTGCTGTAGGCACCGACAAGGTCCAAATATTGACTTTCAGCAGTACAAATACATCCCCTTTTTTATTTTAAAGGCGAATACCTCTGCTCTAACATATTTTAGAACAGCTCTCGTATCTCTTCCCAATCTCCCAATCTCCCACTCTCCCAATCTTCCAATCTTCCAATCTCCCACTCTCCCACCACCCGCTCCGCTCTACCAATGACGTCAGAGTGCAGAACGCCTGTTACCCGAAGCCCAGTACACGCCCGCCATTGGTTTGCCATTGGTTTGCCATTGAATCTCTTCTGTTGCGATTTTCGGCACAAGACCACGAGGTGTGTGAACCATCCTGCAGCTGCTGGCGATGGAGAGGCAGAAGACTACCCCATGGATGCAGAGACTGAACCCCCGAGCGAGTCCAGCGATCTCTCGAATTGGATTTACAGCGAGGAGAATCTGCAGAAGCTCATCGAGAACACGCAGTGCGAGTGGACACAGTTCAGTGTGAAGAGCACCATGATACGCAATGTCCTGCAGCAACTGGAGACTCTGCTGGAGGAGAACTTCAAGACAAAAGAGAAGGTTCAGGCCCAGGTAATCCTGCTGCAGGATTCGGTGAAGCCGCGCCAATATCTACCTCTGCTGGAACGCAAGCGCTGTGGTAAGATTGTTTAGTTATAGAAAGATATAGCTTGTTTGAATGATATACTCTCCCACAGAGAGCTTGGAGAACCGCATAGAGCACTTTGTGAAGAAGCAGCGACTGATTGTGGCGGAAGATGACAAGGAAGCAGCGTGATTTCGGGCTTAATAATAAAATATCACTAGGAACTAACCCTAGAGGCAAGTGTTTTCCATTCAAGGTTAATATATTTTGTAATATTGAACTTGTACAACGTTTCGAAGCTTAGCCTAGGTCTTTTTAAGGGGTTCATAATTTAAAATTGTAACTTCATACAATCGCTTACGTAGCTATTTGGGATTCTAGATGCTATATATATTTTTTTCAGGGGGACTTTGTAAGATTATTACTAAACAAGAGACTTCTATAAAAGGAAGCCAACATTTCCATATTCAGGTGTTTATCAATGGGTGTGACTCAAAAATGTTAGTTATTTGTCCATAGACTTCATGATTAAATTGAAGCTAGAAGAGTTTAAGGTAGATTTCAACTCACTTTCCTAAAATCTTCAGCACAATGGTGCCTTCGCGCCATTTGCTAAGGAGATTGAGTCTTTCGCCAGTGCCCATGCCCTGCACCGAGTTGCCATTGATCTCCACGATCTCATCGCCTGTTTGGGGCATGATATTATTAATAAAGGCTTTAAGATTAACTAGTAAAGGCTTACCCGCTTGCAGAGTGCCATCGTCGGCTGCCTGACCCGTGTGAAACACGGTCTTGACAAACATGCCCATGCCCTTGGGCGATGGCATTACAATGGCAATGCCCAGGGACTTCCGGCCAGATCCCTTGAAGAAGGTGATGGTCTTGGGCGTGCAACGACCACTGCCTGGAAATTGGAGATTTAATTTAAAGTTTTAGGATATCATATTAGCCTGGACTAGATCTTGTTTTTAATTTTGAAATCAATGGATGAATAAAATCAGCTTCAAAACTGATATAAGTTGGTATTAATTTGGATATCTTAAGTGTATTATTTTGGGGTTATTCGATTCTCACCCTCGCTTGTGGACCTTATGGCGCGTATGACCTCCGCCATTTTATTATGATTATGATGTATTTCAACATCGTCGCAATAGATCAATCCATTACGGAAGGAGTACTTCAACGGCTCTAAGGTGCCTGCATTTCTGAGAGATTCCGCCATGATATAAGCAACGAAATTCATGGAATGTCTCTTACTCGGTTCCATGTCCCAACAAGCGGATATTAAGTTAATTATATCCTCAGGGCAGTCCTTCCTTATTTCATCATAACTAAGTGACGGGCGCTCACCTGAAACTCGTCGATATTCTTACACATGTTATGGGTTAAACATATGTAATAATTAGTTACCTCCGGTTACAGCCAAATTCACAGCGAAAACTGTTTTACATTCCTCGAATGGATCCTTTCGGGACAATATTTCCCAGAGGGTAATGGCCCAGCTATGCACGTCGCACTTTTCGTTATAGTGTCGCCCTCTAAAGACCTGCATGACAATTGATGTTTTACTAATGTATAAAAAATCTAAATTAAGACCACGAACCTCTGGAGCCTTGTATCTACAGGTGCCCACCTCAACGGTCATCGAAGTAGCTAGGTCCACAACAGTTCCAAAGTCACAGATCTTCAGGCTGAGGCCTCCATTGCTAAGCACTGCGTTGAGCGGCTTTATGTCGCAATGAATGATCGCGTTTGGTTTCATGCCATGAAGATAAGCCAGTCCCTAGGGGGCTTGCCAATGAGTTCACCTCTTATCTAACTTGGTATCAGCACTCTTACCTGGGCGATTTGGAGGGCCCAGTTGATGGCGTGGCCCATGGTATAACTTGGGTAGTTCGAATGGATAAGGGTGGACAGAGATCCACCATCTGCGTACTCCTCCAGCAGGTGGATCATGTCATCGTGCTTGGATATTCCATATAGCTTAACGATGCTCGTATGTTCCACCTTGGACAGCTGGTTTACTTCTCTTTCGATATGTTTGTCTGCTAATCCGAACATAATACTCTTTACTGCAATTGTTTGGCCCCGCCATTGGGCTTCATACACTCTTCCAAAGTATCCTACTCCAATTTTCTAAAATTATTATTTGAATTTTCTATATAAAGCTTAGTTTTTTGGAGAACTAACCTTTTGTAGCAAGATTTCATTATATGGAATCAACTCCACTGCCGTCGATGTCATTTTTCTTCATTGGGCAAACTATGACTAAAACTGAATTACCGGTTTATTTTGTCTTTCAAGCAAAAGCTTCTTAATGTAGGACGGCGGAGCCGAAAGGGGCTACCAGACTTTGATGACTGCCATTAGTCCGTATTACTGATAAGCTTTTTATTAGAGCTGAAAAAGGGGGTTACCGGTTTACTCAGCGTCGTTCTTATCGAAGCGAAATTCGCATTTACTAAATAACGCTCCACCTTCGCCGTGGCTCCGACTGTCAGTCCACGCCCGGCTACATAAACTCTGTTTTGCGGCATCAGTACTGCAGAAATGATGATGCGATTCAGATTCCGATTCAGAATTGTGTTCCTGAAGAATCTGCAATTGGAGCACCCCTTCGTAAAATTTTTGTTGAAATATTGTTGTTGTTGTAAATTGTTGTTTTTGTAAAAATGTTGTTGTAGCTAATCTTAACTTTCAGCTGTACAAATTTATTTACATTTTGATTTTATGTACCAGGCGCACAGAAGGCAGCATATATACATATATATATAACATATTTTAGAACAGCTCTCGTATCTCTTTCCCAGTATCCCAATCTCGCATTCTCCCACTCTCCCACCAAACGCTCCGCTCTGCCAACGACGTCAGCCTGCAGATCAGCGCATCGTCGCTCTGCTGGTTGCTGCTCGCCTGTTACTCAAAATTAAAAGAGCGGATTATTTCGTGAAATCTCTGCCACAACCCGCCAGATTTCCATTTCATAATTCAAAAGTTCGCGGGGAAAATAAGCGGATAGCTGGTCACACTAAGCTGTACCGATAGACGATGACGGTATTTTTCCATTTTGCAGCACTGTCAAAAATACCAAAATAAAAATACTACTTGTCGATGCCATCTCTAATTTACGTCGATAGTGTCTTACGTCGTAAATCTTCACGTTTTTGTTCACTTACGTTGTAGATCGTTACGTTTTTGTTCAGGATTTCTTAGGGGGAAATATCGACTCTTTGAGATTTTTTAGGGGGAAAGCTAAATTTTCATCTGGCAACACTATTTGTGTTTATTTACATTTTCACGCCGCCAAAAATAACAATAATGAGTGCAACAAGTGACAAAAAAGTTGTTATAAACAAGCGCTTGAAGGGTCTGCCCCGCGAGGCCTTGGAGAAGCTGAGCCAGGCTGAGCTGATCGACAAGATTGTACAGTTGGAGGCCTACAACTTCCAGCTGCGAAATCTGTTGCAGAAAAAGTTGACAGACCAGGACAAGAACGACGAGGAATATGCCGTCTTATTTGGAAAGGATACAGATGCCATCGCCTCCAAGGAGGCGAAGGTGTCCGCCAAGGTGCAGAAACAACGTAAGTTCGATTGGGGCAGGTGAGTGGAAGAGACAGCAGCTGGAGTGGCAGATCCTCTAATGAAATGTGCTTCTCTTAGCGCCCACCGTCGGCATGTTTTGCTGAAAATCACCTACTTTGGCTGGGACTATCAGGGGTTTGCCTGCCAGGAGGACTCGAACGACACAATAGGTGGGTTTTAGTGTAATCCCTGGCCCCAAGATAGCTTACCTTTTCCTTGTTTCCTATAGAATCCCACTTGTTTCGGGCCCTTACACGCACGTGTCTCATTGAATCGAGGAGCAACGCCAACTATCACCGTTGCGGACGCACCGACAAGGAGGTGAGCGCGTTCTGCCAGGTCATCTCCATTGATCTGAGAAGCAAGCACCCGCCAGAAACCCAACTCGAACCCGCTGCCCTTGCATCCGAAATCGACTATTGCGGCCTACTCAATCGGGTGCTGCCCAAGAATATCCAGTGCGTGGCGTGGATGCCACTGCGTAGTCCGGTTTACAGCGCTCGCTTTGACTGCGTTTCGCGCTGCTATCGCTACTACTTTCCCAAGGGCGACCTGGATCTGGCGGCCATGCAGGAGGCTTGCGGTCACCTGGTGCGCCATGCTGACTTCAGGAATTTCTGCAAAATGGATGTCCACAACGGGGTGACCAACTACATGCGGAACCTGCAGTCGGCCAGGGTGGCAGCTGTCTCCGAGGGGGAGCTGACCGATTCGGGCTACGACATGTACTACCTGGAGATCCAAGCCAATGCCTTCCTCTGGCACCAGATACGCTGCATCATGGCTGTTTTGCTACTAGTTGGGCAGCGGAGGGAGAAGCCCAGCGTTATCAGTGAGCTGCTCGATGTGGCCACCAATCCCTGCAAGCCACAGTACACGCCAGCCATTGGGCTGCCCCTGAATCTCTTCCGTTGCGATTTTCGGCACAAAACCACGAGGAGTGTGAACCATCCTGCAGCTGCTGGTGATGCAGATGCAGAAGACGAGGCCATGGATACAGAGATTGAACCCCCGAGCGAGTCTAGCGATCTTACCAACTGGATTTACAGCGAGGAGAATCTGCAGAAGCTCATCGAGAACACCCAGTGCGAGTGGACACAGTTCAGTGTGAAGAGCACCATGATACGCAATGTCCTTCAGCAGTTGGAGACTCTCCTGGAGGAGAACTTCAAGACGAAAGAGAAAGTTCAGGCCCAGGTAATCCTGCTGCAGGATTCGGTGAAGCCGCGCCAATATCTACCTCTGCTGGAACGCAAGCGCTGTGGTAAGATTGTTTAGTTATAGAAAGATATAGCTTGTTTGAATGATATACTCTCCCACAGAGAGCTTGGAGAACCGCATTGAGCACTTTGTGAAGAAGCAGCGACTGATTGTGCAGGAAGATGACAAGGAAAAAGCGTGATCTTGGACTTAATAACTAAGTATAATTATAGAGGCAAGTGTTTTCCATTCAAGGTTAATATATTTTGTAATATTGAACTTGTACAACGTTTCGAAGCTTAGCCTAGGTCTCTTTAAGGGGTAAATAATTTAAAATTGTAACTTCATACAATTGCTTACGTGGCTATTTGGGATTCTAGTCGCTATAAATAGTTCTTTCAGGGGGACTTTGTACGATTATTACTAAACAAGGGACTTCTTTGAAGGAAGCCAACATTTAACTTGGTTAAACGACGCAGGTGTGTCCATATTCAGGTGTTTATCAATGGGTTTTGAGTCAAAAATGTTAGTTATGTGCCCATAGACTTGGCTTTTTGGAGTCTGCAAGGAAAGATTTATGATTAAATTGAAGCTAGGAGAGTTAAAAGTAGGTTTCAACTTACTTTCTCCTCAAAATCTTCAGCACAATGGTGCCTTCGCGCACATTCTTAAAGAGTCCTATGGTTTCGGCATGGCTCATGCCCTGCACCGAGTTGCCATTGATCTCCACGATCTCATCGCCTGTTTGGGGCATGATATTATTAATTTGTAAATTAAATAATAACAAGTCAAAGGCTTACCCGCTTGCAGAGTGCCATCATCAGCTGCCTGACCCGTGGGAAAAACGGTCTTGACAAAGATGCCCATGTTGCCCTTGGGCGAGTCTCTTCCACCCACAATGCTAAAGCCCAGGGACTTGAGGCCAGGTCCCTTGAAGAAGGTGATGGTCTTGGGCGTGCAGCGACCACTGCCTAGAAATGAGACATTTAATTTAGATCTTATTTTTAACTTTTAAATCAAAGGATGAATAAAAAGCCTTTCGTCAGTTTCAAAACTGATATAAAATGGCATTAATTTGGATATCTTTAGTGTATTATTCTTGGGGTTATTCGATTCTCACCCTCGCTCATGGAGGCGCGTATCACCTCCGCCATTTCATCGTCGCGTATGGTTAGCTTCGCCACCGGCAGCGATGGTCGATGATGCATTAGGGCAGCGGCAGGCGGCGCCAGCGAAGAAGCGCCTGCTGATGTGGATGTGGATGCTGGTGAGGATGAGGCATTAACATAGGGATTAGGCGAGAACAATGAGACGCTCTTTGGCGAGTGCTTGATGTAGAGTGAAGTGTGTTGTGTCCCCTGCTGCTGCTGCTGTTGCTGCTGCTGCTGGCTGTTAGTGAGATCAGTGGTGGCCGTTGTAACTGGAGAGGATGGGGTGTTAGGAGCTGCCTCGCCCGCGGTTAGACTGTTAGGCGGCGCCTGCATGAACAGGCTGAGCCGCGACGAGCTCAGACGCGAGTGGGCGAACCGGAGCGAGCGGTAGTGCGAGTTGGTCAGGTTGATGGAGTTCCTGGCGTAGTGGGTGCGCTGGCCAAACTGCTGGGGATTGGGCGAGGCTCCGGCGAGAGCTGAGCCCTCGGAGCAGCGCTTGCGGGCCAGGATCTGCCACTTCTCGTCGTCCGCCAGCGAGGAGGCCACGCACACGCTCGCCGCCCGGTTCGCATAGACTGGCGTGTAGGAGTCGGCGGTGTTGTTGTCGTTGTTGTTAGCGGGGTCATTCTCGTTATCCAACAACCTGTGGTGGAGGTGGTGGTTAGGGGAGGAGGAGCAGCTGCTGCTGCTGCTGCTGCTGCCAAAGAGCGGGGTCGGTGTTAGAGCCAAGCTGCGCTGACCTGAGGAGCTGCGGGCCCGGCGTCGCAGCAGCTCGTGCTCGGGCGCACTCACGTCCAGCGAGTGGCGGGGCGTGGAGCTGCGACGATGCTGCATCAGCGGCATGGGCGTGGGCATGGTGCTGACACTGGCCATGGACCGGGCATCGCACTGATCCTCGCCCGGCTGCTCCTGCTCCTGGTTGCGCTCCTGCTGCAGCTGCAGGCTCTGCATGCTGTTCAAACTGTCGGTGCTCTGCGTGCGCTGGACATAGCTCAGCCTGTGGCGCTGCCCACTCATCCCGTCTATCCGAATTTTGGTGTAGAAGTCGGTGACCGTGGTCACCTCGTCGTGGGCTATCACCAGGTCGATGCAGTTGTCCACGAAGCTGCTCAGCAGGCGCTGAACCTCGGCAAAGGACTGGATGCCGCGCAGGTGCTTGCCATTCACATTGACGATCTCATCGCCCAGGCGAAGGCGGCCATCCCTGGAAGGAAGAGATGGAAATAAGGGTTTAGATTAAAGGCTTCTCTTGACTCCTAGGAATACCCACTTTTGCGCCATGCCATAGGGCTCCAGCTCGACGATGAGATAGCGGAACTGCTGCTCATTGCTGTTGGTCATCACCGTCTTGGGCGAGAGCACGATCCCGATGTAGTCCTCCTGGCACTTGCGCTCCAGCTTCAGCTGCCTGAACCGCCGCCGGATCGTCTCCGTCTCGTAGTCGTAGTTGTAGCCGCCCAGCGAGACGGGGGCACTGCAGATGCTGCTGTTCCGCGCCGAGGCAGCCGAGCTGCCTAGTCCCAGCCCCAGACCCAGGCCCAGGCCCATGCCCACGCCCTCGGAGGAGCTGAGGGAGATGAGCGAGTTGCGCTTGAGCGTGCCCGAGGCAATAGATTCGGTATCTCCGCCGGAGATGCTCAGATTATTGCCCATCCGGGCTCCCGTCGCACCGCCGTCGCTGTCGTAGCCGGACTCGTTCGAACTCAGACAACTACTTAATCTTTGGTAAAGTGGTTCCCAGTCCTTGGAGGTGATGCTGTCGTTGCGCGACACGTTGCTCAGCATCGCCTGTTCGGGGGAGCGGCGCTGGGGTAGAGGGGAGGCGGCCTGCTCCTGCTGCTGGTGCTGCTGCTGGAGGAGATCCCGCTGGTGCTGCTGCTGCTGCTTCAGGTGGCCGTGGTTTTCCTCGGGCAGCACGGACAGCCGCGAACGGAGAAAGGCATAGGGAAAGGCCCCTCGCCGAGAGGGATCATGCTGGGCACCAGAACCCGCTGCAGTTGCTCCTCCCGCGGAGCTGGGTGGGGATCCCAGGCTCGTGGTGGCTGCACTGCCGCTGCTGGTGCTGGCCGTCAGGCAACTGCTCACCTTGGCGATGTCGTCGCAGCTGCTGGACTTCAGGCTGGCGATCCTCGGCAGACGCTGCTCCCGCTGCAGGTTCAGGCCCTCGGTGGGATCGTCGCACTTGACGTAGGAGCAGCTGGACAGCTGGCTGGTGGAGCTGCTCCTGTACAGCGTCGTGGCCGCCGGCGCGGCCTGCTGTGCCGCCTCCGAGGCCTTGAGCAGGTTGTGGGAGCGATGGTTCAGCATGCCGGTGGAGCCGATCCGGTGGAAGAAGTTCTTCAGCGCCTTCTGTGGGCGGGCGGCCGCCTGGAACTGGTGCGTGGGCGTCGACTGGGCACTCTGGCTCTGCTGTCCCACATCCTGGACCGACGCCTGCTGCTGCTGCTGCAGCTGCTGGCTCTGCTGGTGACGCTGCTTGATGGTCTCAATGGGGCCCGACTTGCACTTCTTGAGCGTGCTGCTCTGATGATGGCCGCCAGTGGGTGAGGGCGCGGCCGAGGACTTGGCCGTGGAGCCGCTGGACGCACTCTTGTGGTGCGTTGGCGAGTGGAAGAGACTCCTCAGGTCCGAGTGCGACTTGTGGGCGGCGGCGGGCGAGTCGCTGCGCTTCAGCAGATCCAGTTTGCGGCTCATGCGCTTGCCCCAGGTGAAAACTGCAGCGGGAGAGAGCAGAGCAGGGAGGGATTTGCAATCAGAAAGCGATTTCTAACTTAATTATAACACTTCAATAAATCCCAACGCCTCGCCGCAGTGACGCAGTGACAGCTGAGAAATGTCCAGGCCTCCGCCTTGGACTTGATCTTGGACACGGCCAATGACTAGTCAGCTTCTCAGCCTTCCAGCCTCTCAGCTTCGTAGCCTCTCAGCTCCCCAGCTGCATTGTGGTCAGCCTGTGCCACGTGCTTGTGACAAGGCATCCAATTTCAAGGCATTTGTGGTCGCGGTTTTCCCTTGACAAAGTCACGAAAAGAGAGGGTCGGCTCCAAAGATCTTTGGACCCTAAACTGACGTTGAAGCCTTCTGACAAGCGAGGATGGTAGGAAGCGAGAGTCCTCTATGCCTCGTGCAAGGGTATAAAAACCTTCCTTAAACTCAGGAATATCGTTGCCTAGCTTAAAGTGCCGTTAGCTAAAATCTATAATCTCATATTTAATGCATTTTTAACAGCCTCTGTTGAGCTCTCTTTACTGACTCTTCATATTTTTCATATCTTCAAACTATTTTATTTATGAATAAACACTTAAATACACTTCCTGCCAAGTCCAAGTGATAGCCAATTTAATTCCCACTCAGAATATTTAAATTTAAGTAAGTAAACCCATTCGAAGCTATTGATTCGCAGCATTAGCAGCCCATCTGCCTGGCCGTCGAGCCATCGAATGATGGTAATTCTGCACAGTTATTGAGCAATAAACACACCTCAATTACTAATAGAGCATAACCAATCATTAAATGGACGACTCGTATTGCCCAACACCCAGCGGATATCTAATAACGTCGTAAAATAGCTTAACGATCGGGAAGAAGGGGGCCTCGGAAAACGGCAAACACTTAAAAAAGAGCTCCGAGAACGATCCTCTTGGGATCTGGTTAATAAACAAATTTATGCGCTTGTTCCATATTTATCGCCTGGGCCAGACGCAGAAGGAGAGGAGGAGCTGGAGCTGGCCAGCAGATGAGGTGGCTTCGGAACAATTAGCATAAAACATGCACAGAGAGCCCAGAGATTCGATGATCAAGGAGGAGGCAGCCATTGACTCCGCAGAGCATTACCTTCGCTTCGCCAATAAAATTTCCAAAACTATTTTCATCAAAGGAAACGCAAAGCGAGGGTGGAGGAGGGCCTAGCCCGTGGCCAGTGATGCGAGGCAGTGACTCAAATCAGTCACTAACTTAACCCACTTAAAAAGCAAACTATTTAAGGTCTAAAATTTAGTTAAATCCAAGGAATGTGTGGTAACTTGCACAAAATTATTACTAATTAATTAAAAATTGCATTTTCTGTGGCATTTTCTTTACTTATATTCCTCTCCTTGTCCCGGTTGAGTCACTGCTTCCAGTTGGTGATCATCTCTGGCTCTCTCGTCGGCTTCCTTGGCTTCCTCCTGACTCGTGCCAAAGTTGTTTAATAGCCGCAGCCCAGCCGCAGGCCTTGGTCCGTTCAAATTGCTCGGGTTGGGGCCATGTGTGGGCGCTCCCGCTACGGCCTGGAAGCCGGGGATGCCGGCCAGATTCAGAGCCAATGCAGGTTGACAGCCGCTCCACAACGGCACAGAACTCCACCCAAGGCCTGACCGAGTTCGCCTTTGATTAAAGTTTTCACCATTGCAATCACTCGGGGAGGATGGGAGGAGGACCCGGAGGAGCTGCAGCAGAGTGTTAAACAATAATAGGAAACGGCGCGCGGGCATCAATTATATGACAACCTCAGCCACACTCCACAGAAAGAGAGAGAGGGAGAGAGACTTGCCCCTCTCCAGTCCCAGTCCCATCTCCATCTGCAGTCACCGCCGGCCACATGCCACAAATTCTACACCCACTTAACTTTCAAGACGGTGTCAAATGCCCGCCAGCCCAAGTCGGCCCGCTCCTCTGTGGCCTCCGCCGACTCCACTTCCACTTCCTCCTCCGCTTTTTCTCGGCTTCAGATTCAGCGACTTGGAGAGATGGCTTTGTTGCAATTTTGCCGGCTGACATGCAAGCGATGTTGAAGCAAAACCATTTGAGTCGCCCGGCCTGGCATCTGAGTCTTAGAACTGAGCATCTGAAGTGCTGCAGAGGAGGCTTGGGCCATTGAGAAAGAGAGGAACAGGGAAGGGAGCGCAGAGTCAGGGCTTTCTAGAGTTGCCAGAGCAAATATTTCAGATGGGATGAGAAATCTCAGCTTGTTTAGGAATATTTCTGATATTTTCTTATCATTTTTAATAAAGAAAATATTTGAGGAAGATTTTAGTTAAATAAAATAAGAAATGTTCCACTTTTGACATCAAGAACGTTGAAAATTTTAGTGAAACAATTGTTGTCTTTGTTTATAGAACAAATAAATATTTAAAAACGTGAAAATCAGGTTAAAGAAATGCCCACAAGTATTCTAGAGGTCTCAATTAGTTTCTAAAAATATTTTAGCTTTTAAAATTGCTTTAATTTTAAAGGAAACTAATATTTAAATTTACCAAAATAATTCTAATTGTGTATAAAAAGGTTTAAACGCAAAAAGAGCTTGGTTTTTCCCATTATTAATGCCAGCTGAGGCTCACTTATTATTTCCTTGCTTCTCCTGATGCTTGCATTTTCAAAAACAAATAAAATAGCAGGAAACCCGTATTAAAAACCACTTAAATTCCTTATTTATTTCACGATCTGCATGTGGAATAGTTATCCAAGAAAATAACTGCAAAATAAACCCAAATTTCATAAGAACCTCCTGAACAAAAGATTATTTTCGACTCACATCAAATTGATATGCATCAGAAGAAACTCCCTCGAGCAGATATAAAGCAGCCCCGAAAGAAGTTCAATAACCAAAGGCCATGGGAAAGGCGAGTACTTAAGTATACTTTTATGTAAATGAACGCCAGAGTCGCCGATTTTGTGCCACTTTCAGATCAAACGGAATCAGCATCAAGATCGGAATCGAAATCAGTTTGTGGCAGTCGCGCGGTGCACATGGCCTGCAATATAATATCTCACGTACCAATGCTCGGATTGCTCGCCAAGAATTTGGCCAACTTGCGGACTCCCAGCTCCCCGGCTCCAATGAGAGATCGATAATCGCCTTGGCAGTCGAGAGGAACGTGTAATAAGCGATAATCCACAATAAATGCGCATGCGTGCAGCGCCAGTAAAAATATTGAGAAATCGGGGGAGGTGGAGCGAGAGTAGGAGTCAAAGGAGGAGGTGCTGAAGACTCTCTTCTGGGGCGAAAAACGATCTTCAAACATTAACTGGATCGAAAATTATGGCCTTTTGCGAGATGAGAGAGTGCGGCGCAAAATGCTTATTGATTTCTCAGCATTGCAATAATATAGAGTTCTTATAAGATCTGCAGAGTCTAGATCTCGGGACCTTTAGGAACTGGATATGTGAAATTTGGTATGTAGGGACTTGTGATATTTATATAGAGAAAGATTGGTTTAAAACTTGCATTATCTTAATGAAAAATGAAATAAAAAGCTTATTAGAAGACACATTTAGATGATATAGATATAAAATCAATGTATTTTAATCACAAAATAGTTAAGAAATTCTGTCTAGAATATTCTAGCCTCAAAAAGTAGGCTATAATTTCTTTACAAATAAGTGCTGGGTATATTAATGGTCGTGGCACGCGTCTGCTTGTCTTCTGTCAAAGTGATGAAAGCCTTAACAGACATAAATATTTATTTAGCCACGCTATCTATATGGCTTTATAAAAGCCCGAGAATTGACCTTGGGGCGGCACACTGGGCAAAACTTTAATTAAAGCCAATTAAGTCGAGGCATTAGAAGCGGCAAAAGCTCAACGAACCCAGAATATGTGACTTTGGCATGCAATGTGGATACCGCTGGCGACGGCGACGGCGATGGCGATGTAGATGGCTTTGGAAGATGAATGAAAGCAGCTGCAGATTCCGTGTGCGATTCCCGCGCCACCTGATAAAACCGGCCGCCATATCTCTCAGCACCGACTTTTCTGCAGCTGTTCGGTGGCTTTTGTCGGCCAGAATCTCGGAGAAGCTCAGAGTCAGAGCAATCATCAAACGCTTTGCGGTTGCCGCAGGCCAGGGAGGGGGAAAAATCATTATTTGAATTGCATTTGGCCAGAACTCGGCTTCATAATGAAGCTCTGCGGTTGGCAGAACAATTGGAAAATCGGAAAAGTGAAAATAGGAAAAAGTTTGTAGGGTTTTTTCCCATATTTAATACCAACTTCTGGCTTGATTTCCCCATCGCACTTCATCACAGCCACTTCCTGGCCTCATTTATAAGCTTACCTAACTATCTGCTCTTATGTAGACTCTTTTTTTCTTACAACTCCGCTCCGTGATGATCGACTCGAGCCGAAACCTCAATCTCATATCACATAACAGATGGCAAAAAATAAAATAAAATAAAATACTCATTGAAACTAAACTGAACTCAACCAGAGTAAAGTGAACTCAACTGAACTGCACTGAATGGTGGCATATAATGCCCAGCTTTGTCACACTTCGTCGGCTCTTGATGTAGGGAGTTAAGTACACTGCGAATAATTTAGGGCAGGTGTCTAGATGCCTTTAAAAAAATTGCTTAATAAATGAGGATTCTTTTAAAAGGTCTTATATCATTATTTAGAAACAAAAAGCCATGGATCTTTACTATTTCAGGTCTACGCTTAAAATAGTTTAAGTGCCATAAGCCGGGCAAAAAGGTGAGGTATTCCGTGAGGTTTTTTGGAAGTTAATAGAGAGTTAACAGAGAAAATTTCGAATCTGTGAGGATTTATAGAAAGTATTTACTTCCTATACTAAAAGAGACCTTTTTGTATTTTTTAAATTTATTTTAAACCAAATAAGTTTTACATTTTATGTAAAAATACTTAAGTATATAAAAAACGAGAAAGAAAGCTAACTTCGGTAAACCGAAGTTTGTATACCCTTGCAGTCTGCAATTGGATCATTGAAAATCGATCCATTTTGGTTATGTAAAAAAAAATGTCAAATTATGTAAATTTTGTAAATTTTACATTTTACATGTAGAATTTTACATTTTCATATAAATCGACCGATCCCTTCTATGGCAGCTATATGATATAGTTGTCCGATCTTAATGAAATTAAAACCGTAATTCTAGAACTATAAATAACGACTATATCTCGAAGTTTATAAAAATTCGTTGAAAAACAGAGAAGTTAAAATTTTTTTTACATAAATTTCGCCATCATTCCTATGGCAGCTATAGGATATAGTGGTCCGATTTCGGCCCTTCCGACATATATACTGCGTGCTAAAGAAATAATACTATG
>VNJW01010864.1:135866-199172 GCA_008042615.1 Drosophila auraria | reverse complement strand
TTTTTGTACATTAATTTCGCCATCATTCCTATGGCAGCTATAGGATATAGTGGTCCGATTTCGGCCGTTCCGACATATATACTGCGTGCTAAAGAAATAAGACTATGCTGAAAATTTCAGCTCGATAGCTCAAAAACTGAGAGACTAGTTCGCGTAGAAACCGACAGACAGACGGACAGACAGACAGACGGACATGGCTAGATCGACTCGGCTGGTGATGCTGATCAAGAATATATATACTTTATGGGGTCGGAGATGCCTCCTTCACTGCGTTGCAAATATCATGGCAAAATTATAATACCCTCTGCAAGGGTATAAAAATATTATTAATTTCGATAAAAAATAAATACAAAGTTCTAGTTTCAATTACCAAAGATTTATTGCTCTCAACTTCTGGCATATATTATATTACATAATTCCTGCTGGTTCCCAGACTTTCTTCCGTACTTTTTGGCCCATTTGCGCCTTGTTTGAGCCACAACAAAAAAATAACAAAAATAAAAGACAGAAGAGCAGCGGAGCAGCGGAGACGGGAAGCGACTTGCGACCGGGAATCATTTAAGCATTGCGGTGTGAAATTTCACACCGATTGCAATAAACATTCAACAATAAAAAAAACTAAAAAAAAACAGAAAAAAACACAAAACTAAAGAGAGAAAGGCCAGAAAAGCGAGAGAAGCGAGAAGAAACCCTTTGCAATGGAACAAAATCAATCAAACAGACGACGGGCTGCGCATGCGCGCACGCCGGATGTGGATGTGTTGGCAAACGGCTACCAGGCTACCAGGCGGCATGGGTTAAGCCGTGGTGGAGGGGGTTAAGAGTACACACATACTGGCAGACTGCTGGCGTTAATGGTGTCACTAAGTACGCCGCAAACTGGCGGCCTTTCCAGCCGCGCTCTGATCATCGAATGGAACCAATAAAAGTCGCCTTCCCATTGTCTTTATTCGCGCGGCCCTCTCGCGTGCACTCAGAGAAAAGAAAGGGGACATGCTTTAAATTAAAATTAAATTCAAAGATATAAATTTGCTTTTAAGGCTTTTATATATTTTATTTTTGCTTGTTGATACCTTTTTCTGTATTTGTTTTTGTTCTAATCTTTTCCGCATTGTCTTACATTTTTTATTTATTTTTAAAACAATAAAATTGGCACATAAATGCGGAATTGGTATTTGTTGTTAACGTGACATGAATTAGTAATGCTCATAGAATATTATCGATATTATATCGAAACTCTATTTATAACAAAAATATTGAATTAATATATATTTCATCACAAAGAAGCTGTAAATTAAAAAAAAGGAAATACATATTAATATTATTAAGAAATTGAAGGGTTCAAGCCTGGCTAAACATTGATCATTAAGAAATCTTATAATTCAGAGATTCCTTAACGAATTTTATCGCTTTTTATCGATAGATGTATCGATAGATATACATTTTTCTTTACATTCCAATTACAGCTCCTAAGTTAATTTATGTTTAAATAGACAGAATCTTTAAAATGAAAATGAGGAAATCTATATTAATATTTTCAATAATTTAGATAAGTCAGAGATTCCTTAAAGAATTTGATCCCTTTATTTATCGATAGGTGTACCGATAGATATTGTTTTTTCCTTACATTTCCAGTACAGTTCCAAATATAATTTATGTATCATCAGAAAGAATCTTTAAAATGAAAACCAGGGAATATATAATAATTTTTTCAATAATTCAGATAAATCAGAGATTCCTTCAAAGAACTTTATCCTTTTTTATCGGTAGCTGTATCGATAAATATAAAAATTTTGTTAAATTCCCAATACAGTTCCTGTTTTTCCCCGAGTGCATCCCATTTCCCATTTCATTCAATTTGCATTTGTGGCCAGCTCATGGTTGAATGGTCTTGCGGGTGCTGCTGTCCTCCTCCTCCTCCTCCAGCACTTCCATTTCCACTTCCACTTCCATATGGGGGTGTGGATAGGGGTGGGGGAGGTTCGGTTCGGTTTCCCAAAGGGGGTAGAACAAAAGAGCCAGCCGGGGGGAGCCGAAACAATTCAATTGTCTGATTGCCCCGGCTGGTTGGGCATTTTCGGTGTTGGCTTTCTTGTTTTCCTGTTCCATCCGCAGTCTGTCAGTCCGTCAGTCCGTCAGTTGCGGTACATTGCATCTCACACATCGCACATTAGCGCTGCCAATGACAATGACGATTGCAGTTCCAATTCCGATGACGATGACGATGACGATAGCGGTGGCGATGACTTTTGTGTGATGGTCGAGCGACTTCTGTTTGTGCTCGTTCTGCACCGAATAAAGAATAATTGGTAGTATGTGGTGTCAGTTGGTATTAAATTAAGCTATAGATAATATATTATATTATATATTAATGTATATATCGATTTATTATCGATATATTATCGATATATCATTTTGAGGTATACAGAAATCAAATTTCAGCTTCCAGAGATCAGAGTTCACCAGCAATCCCCTCATATATCATTCATTTATTCTATATTTCCGCCTAACTATAGTTCCAACTCCCCCTTCTCGGATATATATATATAAGTATGAGAGAGATATATGCGGGCGCGATCGGGAACCGCAAACAAAAGCCATCCCAAGCGAGGACCGATGGTTAATTGCACTAAAAGAGAGGAAGGGAGGGAGGCAGACGACTGACTCCTCGTCGTATAAATATTTTTTCCAATGAAACATTTTTATGTTAATTCGAAAAATTGTTTTACAACCAATTAACTTAGCCAATGCACCAAAAAGATCAACGGACAAGATCGCGCTGCCACTGGCGAGGGTTGAGGGCCATGTAATAATGTCCAGGGGGAACCTGGGGAATCGAGGGTGAGTGTCGATCGCATGCCGCTCGGAATTCCATTATCCATTGGCCCGTACCAAAGAGCTCTCTCTCTTGGCCAGCGGGCAGGCAGGTGCACTGGGAACCCTTGAGATAGCCACTAACATGTCTTCGTGGTGGTGGTGGCTAACCCTCCTTTCAAAGTCCTGTTGCTGCGGGTCAGTGCCGCTCGCTAAATCAATCAAGCGCGGCTGGAAATAATAAAAAAAAGGAAAACAGCCAAAAATAGCATACATCCCACCCAGAACCGACCCATTATATACCCTGGCCTTTAAGGTTTTCAAAAATTCTTTTATTTAAAAGAAATATGCATATAAGGTGGCAACGCCCAGGGACCAGTGTGACCCTTGCTTGCACATCTGGCAACTCTGCTATTTGTTTTTTGGGAATTACAGATTTTTGGCAAATCCAGTTAGGTCCAAGCTTTTTTCGACTATATAAAGGGCGTGACTTTCCTATGCATTTCAGTTTGCTTTGTGCAGCCTTTGATTGCACACATGGAATTCCTTATTTTATTTCGTTTTTCTTTTTTTATTGATTTTAAAATAATTGACTTTTTCTTAATTTGGATGTCTTTGCTGTCTTCAATCCCTTGGGAACCCTGCCATCCAAGGTCTTCTTGAGACACTCATTACGCTGGAGTTGAATTTTTAATTATTTATTTATTTTTTATTTATTGAATTTGAAATATTTGATTTTTGTGTTGATTTCCTTAGATAGTTGCCGCCCATCGATCTAATACAACTATATTTTTCCTCGTTTCTGTGATCTTTTTGGAAATTGGTTTTTTATTTACTTTATGGCTTTATTTTATTTATTTTATTTTTGGCAAAGAATTTCTAGACATGGCACTTTTTGAGGCACTCATCACGTTGGAGTTTAATTTATTATTTTAATTATATTTTTGTTAAATTACCCAAAAACCTATATACCCTTAATTTCGCGGGTAAAACCATTTCAATTAAAATGCCACTCGGAGCTCGACCTAGGCCAGAGGTGAGCTACAGGTGCGAACGGACACCAGGTAACCCGACCTGCGGTTGTGTCATGTAATTAGGAACTTCCCCGAGAGCGCCTATCGATTTGGGGGATCGATGGATGGATGGATGGATCGATCGGATCACCGGAATGAAGTCATTCGGCAGCTGCTTCTGTTTTCTTATTTTCTTATTTTATTTCCCATTTTCATTGCCATTTCTGACCAGTCATGACAGCCCTAAGTGGCCACTCGTGATCCGCAGAAGACTAGCGACTTTCCCAGGCCATCCATCCAGATCCGGCGGAGATCTTCATTACGGCCCAGTGGCTCCCAGTTATCTGGCCATGTCCATCAGCCGATGGCTCCAGGAACTCACTTCTGCATCTTGGCTGCATCCCAGCTTTTGGCCAATCCCAGCCAGCTTCCGCTAATCTCAGCCAGCGAATCGAAGTCACGTTGCCAAAGCCGACCACGCCAGCTCCGAGCTCTTCTAGGAGCCAGCGACACTCGCAGGAAAAGTTAAGGAAAATTGTGAACCACAAATAAGGAAAAGGGAAATATTCGGGATTATTTAATAAAAGCTGTAACATTGTCTTGTTATATTAAACAAATTAAATAATATTTAAAGAACTCCAGAAATTATTTAGAAAAAGTTAAAGGGGTTTCCTATAATTCCTATAAATACGCAGCATTAAGATTTTACTTTAAAATGCTTTAAAATTCATTGAATATCTTTATTATTATTTAATAAAAGCTGTAACATTGTCTTATAATATTAAAAAAATTAAATAATGTTTAAAGAGCTTCAGAAATTATTTAGAAAAAGTGTTGCTGATGGATTCGTAAATTCTTTCAAATACAAAGCATTAAGATTTTACTTTAAAATGCTTTTCAATTCATTAAATATTTGATTAACTTATGGCAACTTAATAATTTTGTAAATACTTATTCTATTTTTATTTTCAAAGCAGTATTTCTAGTAATTAAAAAACAAAAACCTTCAGAGAAAACGCTTCTAATATTCAAGAATTTTGTTACTATTTTTCGGGCATCACCCCTAATGAACCCCAGAGTTGAGTGTACGACATCTGAGGGAACCTAATTGCTGAGCGTCAACGTATAGGTGAATTATGATATAGAAGCCCTGCGGAGTTATGGCAGAAATATGGCAAAACTATGGCTCCAACGGCGGCGGCTGATCGCTGGCCAGATAATCCCCGGGTTATGGAGTCTCCAGGTCTCAGGTCTCAGGCCCCCGATTCTCCGATTCTCTTCTGTTTCTGTTCTCTGCCTCTCGGCTTCGGCTTCTCTATCTTTCTTTCGGCGGCAGAAATCAGAGCTCGTTAAAAACGCTCAACTTGAACCAATCAAAAGACGCGCCGTCGTCGACGACGATGCCGCCATCGTTGTGGGCCATAAAAATAATAAAAAAAACAAAAAAAAAAAAAGAACAACAAGCGAACAAACAAATAAACAAGCAGCAGACACAGGCGAAAAATTATTAAAACAAAAAAGAGTGCGACTGAGATGGATAGAAGGAAGATTTCGAGAGGTAAGTATATAATAAAAATGGGTAACGCATCACAAAAATATGGTGAAAATGTGCGACTTTTTCGTGGCTGACATTAGATATTCATATCGAAAGTTCATTGTACGGAAGAACACCGAACACCGAACACCGAAGACCGGCGACAGCGACATTAAAATATGATCTATGATCCATTGTTCTACAAAATTTTCAGAGGTTCGGAAGCCAAGAAAGCTGGCAAAGAAATGCGGGAATTTCTAAGAGACAGACAGGAAATGGCTTTAAGATGGAAACAAATGAAATTAAGTTAATGGCTTCTTATAGGAACAATACTAGGCAGTTAATCTGGATATTAATATGGGTTAAAGGTGGTGGAAGATGGACTGTATTTCAAGGAATTTCTAGAAAGTATCTTAAGGTGTTTTTATATTGATAGATAACTATTATTACAATTTCTATGCCAAACTTAAATGTAATTAAATTTATTTTATAATTATTTAAGCTTGCTCGGAACTCTTTATTTAATTTTAATTTAATTTTTAAATTAGATCCCCGGAGAGTTCAAGAAAATCCACGAATAAATTAATAATCGAGTGCCAGACAGCTGTCTTTCAAAGAATTTCTGGAAAGTATCTTAAGGGATTTTGTTTTAAATATTAATATAATTTCTATGCCAACACAAAATGTAATTAAATTTATTTTATAATTATTTTAGCTTGCTAGGAACTCAGATTAATGATAATTTTAAAACTAAATCCCAGAGAGTTCAAGTAAATCCACGAATAAATTAATAATCGAGTGCCTCTGCGTTGAACGTGGTTCCCCCATCGGATTTAATATCAACTAAGCTTTCCCTAAGTCGTAACCCTCGTGGTTCCGGCAGCGTTTCTGCAATTGTCTGCCATCATTATATGTAATGTGTGTTGTGTGTGTGTGCAGTGTGTGTTGTGGAAAAACCTCTTTCCCAGCGTTCTTCCCACGAATACGAATGCGAGTACGAATCCAAAATCCGCGGGCTGCAGCCAGTCTTGATTTCCAATCCATCAGCATGACTCGTCCGCTTTCCGGGGCACCGCGAGCACCGACTAAGGTTTTCAGTTTTAAGTTTTCAGCTTTCAGCTTTCAGCTTTTAGCTTTACGTTTTATGGGTCTCCTCCACCGGGGGCTGGACTAGGTTCGTAGTATCTAGCCACTTCTGGGAGCCCTAAGCGGGGACCATTAAATCAAACCACTCAACCACATCAACACCCGGGCGTGCAGCTTATTAAGTTGAATCATAATGAAATCTATACAGCTATAGCTTCAGACGGGACTTAAAATGCACTTGAGGGACTTTTTAGAAGGCGAAACTAGAAATCTACAGAATATAGTCTTAGCTTTATTTGATTTTAAATTCGCTTAAATATTTATTAAATAATTAAAGTAAAATCTTTCCTATAAAGACCTATTACCCTGGCCTTAGTGAAGGATTTTTTACAAGTTAAAGCTTTAAATCTACAATTAAAATAATAAAATCAAAGCCACAGAATATAGTTTCAACTTCATTTGATTTTAAATTCGTTTAAATATTTCTTAAATAATTAAAATAAATTCTTTCCTGGCCCTAGTATTTTTTTTAGCTGTGTACTTTCTGCCTGTGCTCCCTCGCGGCTTTATCAATTATTTTCGTAGAAGTCTCATCATCATCGTCATAGATTCGACGCTCCACCACGCCGATCCACTTGAGTCCCTGCGGAAATCCCATGCATATTTATGGGCTATGGCAACTTTTGCCCATATATTTTACACGTTCATAATTTTTACATTGTTCTATCACGCGAATCGGCGGCTCTCGGGTTCTTGAATTGGACTGGATCCCGGATCCCGGATCCCCATGCTTCCCCCTAATGTATGGCCTATAGGAAACCCGGGGTTCGAACAGCCAGCCCCAGCCCCAGCTCCAGCTCCCAGTTTCTTTTATTTTTCCCTTGGCCCCATGTAATGCATACTCCATTGCTTTCAGTCATTAGGGGGCCTGGGCATAAATCAGAAGTTGCCACCTTACTTTCTTATAAACCGAACCGAATACCTTTCCGTTCCGTTCCGTTCCCTTCCTTTTCCTTTGGCGTCGTCGTCGTCGCATGTGCAGCATTTTGAATTATTAGCATTGGGCGATGGCGCTGTTTCTTGTTTGCTTCGGTTCTTTGATTGCCAACTTCTTCGTAGCGCCATATACTGGCTTCTATATGTTATGGGTGTCCGTGCATGTACCTACAGTTGGGGCTAAGAAAGTAGTAAGAAATGGGAGGCTTTACTAGAATATTTTAGGTTTTATGCTTAATGAGCCAAGGTGCATTTATCTTAAAAATAAATTTTGAAAAAAATATTTAAAGCCAATATGATGGTAAATTTGAATAAAAAGATTTATAACCATAATTTTTTAGTAGATTATATTCATAAGAAATATTATATAGGAGGAAATGGGAGCCTTCAGTGGAATATTTTAGGTTATTTGCCTAATGCGCTAAGGTGCATTCATCCCCAAAATAAACGTGAATAAAATAATTCAAGCAAATTTGATGGTAAATTTCAATAAAGGGAATTATTATTATTTATTATTATTTATTATTACTTATTATTATTAATTATTAGTTATTATTATTTCAATTAGCTGCTTCTACCTTTCTGATCCCTGCTGTTTAGACAATATACCCGCCCATTTCCGAGTATATATCATCATCAGTGCGTCGTTGTTGGCCACATGGATATATATGTGGATTGGCGTTGTTTGGTTTGCTCGCATCGTGTAATGTGTGTGGTAAATAGCGGCAATTGGCACAACTCCTCACCTGAACAGGTGAGATTTTAAGGGGCAGGGGGTGTGGCAGGTACTTGCTCCGATTTGCCGGGGCATTGACTGATTGAGGAGAACAGGGAGTTTCTCAAGAGCTTATTTAACGATATAAAAATACAGAGAGAGGGGAAGAAAATAAATCAATATATTAATTGTAAATGGCGCTATGACACTGCATTATTAATTAGAGTAAATAGAGTTTATTATAAATTTTTAATTTATTTTATAAAAAATAATTTCTTAAGAGTTTATTTAGAAATAAAATAATACGCAGAGCAAGGGAGAAAATATATAAATAAATAAAAAAGGAAGGGGGAAAATAAATTAATATATTAATTGTAAATGGCGCTATGACACTGCATTATTAATTATAGTAAATAAAGGAAAGCTTAATAGATATTTTTATTTTATTTAATAAACAATAATTTCTCAAGAGCTTATTTAGCAATAAAATAATACACCGAACAAGGGAGAAAATAAATAAATATTTTTATTATATATAAAATTATGACACTTCATCATTATTTAAAGTAAATAAAATAAAGCTAAGTTTAATACACATTTCTATTTTAGATTAAATTATTAAATAATCTATTTTATATAATCTTAAATCTAGTTACTCACGAATTTTTCCAGAAATTTTCTGACCGAAAAGCAAGCCTTGAAAGCAAGTCTAAGCAAATGTCAATCCAGGTCTACCCCTAGTCTCTCACTCCGAGTCTTGCCACTGCCACATCCGGACAGCTTTCGACCCCATTCCAAAAATGGAAAATATCTTTAAGATTTTAGTGTTGGGAGAGGCCGGAGTGGGGAAGACCTGTCTCCTGAGGCGCTTCATTGACGACCGTTTCTCATACCAAAGCAACACCACTATAGGCGTCGATTTTGGAACATGCACCATGGAGGTCTCCGGGAACAAAGTTAAGTTAGAGGTTTGGGATACTGCCGGGGAGGAGCGCTACCATTCCATGCGTCAAAATTTTTATCGCGGCGCCCATGGAATCCTCCTGGTCTACGACATCACCTGGGGCGTCAGCTTCCGCAACATGGCCCACTGGCTCCACGAGGTGCGTCACCACTGTCCCCGGAGGGCCAACATTCTGCTGGTGGGCAACAAGTGCGACGCCTTGGAGCGCCGTGAGGTGCCCTACGAGGAGGGATCCCGCTTTGCCGAGTACTGTGGCATCACTTTCTGTGAGGCCTCCGCCATGAGTGGCGATAATGTAAAGACAGTCTTCGCCACCCTGGCCTTGGACATCTGCCGACGCCTTTTGCCCCCAGTCTCGGCCCTGCCACAGCCGCCGCCACCACCGGACTCCGACGATGACTCTTTCCAGCCAAACCGCCAAAGAGGAATAACCTTGGGGGAGAATAGCCGTCCAGCAAATGGGCGCCCCTGGGGCAGCTGTTGCAATACTTGAGATGTCTGCATTATTTTTATTTTCTTTATTTTCATAAGATTTGTTGTTCTGGTTATCAAAATTAAATTCCTGTTAAAAATTAAAATTTAAATTAAAAAACAAAAAAATCACTTTAACTTGACGTTTCAAGCTTGGGTACTGGGTTTTTAATAGTCGGCCAACTTCGATCAATTTAAGAATAAATTTAATTTAAAGTCAAAAGTGAAGTACAATTAAAAAAACAATAGAAAGTTGAATTTTCGATTGCCAAGTTCAAAACCACGGTTCGAAACTTGACTAACCAACTAAGGTAAGTGCGAGCGAGATGTAGATAGATTCAATTTCTTTTTTTTAAGAATAAGAATAAATTTAAATTTAAATCTAAAGTAAAATAGACTTTAAAAAACGGTTAAAAGTTGAATTTCGGATGGCCCAGTTCAAGACCAAGGCTCGAAACTTAACTAACAACCTATGGTAAGTGCGAGAGAGATGTAGATAAAAGGTTGACACTTTATTGTGTAATAACTCCCATGTTTATTATTCGATTTTAATCTAGTTTTCAGAGAAAGTAAAATCAAAAGGCAAAAATTATAGAACTAAAAATTAAAATAATTAAAAAATAAATAAAAGAAATAAATAAATGCCTTCATTTAATCAATTAATTATTAATTAATTTATTTTTCTTTCAACTGCGATCTAAAAATATAGAGAGAACACCTGTGACTCCATGGCTAAGGCCCTACAATTTTGAAACGCAGCGTGGCAACAGTGCGTTATATAAGTGTAACTACGCAATGCCAATTTCTCATGGCGAACTCAATGCAAATCGCCTCGTTGCCCAACGCAGACTCACACACACTCAGTCGAGACGAGACGGAAATGAGGAGCAGCTAGTCGTTAATTAAAACCACTAAATATTACCAACTAAACCGAACCGAACCGAACCGAATTAAGCTGAAGCCGAAGCCGGAGCCGGAGCCGCAGCCCGGGCCAAAATGGAAATTAAAAGTCTCAGGCAAAGTTCAAAAAAGCACAAAAGCCAGAGCCGTGACTCAGTTAGCCAGTGGATAAAAATTGAAAATACGGGCCATAAGCGTAATCAGCGCAGTTGTAGTATTTTTTTTTTACCAAACCGCCGACTGATTTTTGCATAATAAAACACTTAATTTCCATGAGCATTTCCAAAAAAAAAAGAAAAAAAAGAGCAGAAGCGAAACTACAAAAATAATAGAAAACCCCAACCGATCTTCGTATGTAATTTCAAATGGGAAATTTATGCAGCGAGTTTGTAGAAAATCATTAAACAAATCGCACTTTAATAGGCAGGCCTACGGAAATTTACGACCCGCAGACTCCCCCGAAAAGAAAACTCAGAGAAGAAAACCCCCAACAAACTAACAAAAAGACTGAACTGAGCAAGCGTTTTGAGCCCAACTGAGCGGAGCATCCAAGCGCTGCAGAATTGAAGTGAAGTGAAGTGCAAAAGACAAACACAGCAACAACAATAGCAACAACAATGACTCTCGAAATAGGAATAGGAATAAAAATAAAAATAAAGGTAAGATATAAAGGTAGCCACAGTGGCAGAGGCAACACCGAACCGAAGCACCTGCGCCTGCGCAGCCGAAAGACGAAAGCGCAGTCGTGGGCGGTGCCAAAGGTGCAGGCGACAGGGAAAAGGGGCAATAAAATACACTTGAAAAATTTGCTACTTATTTATAAAGGTGCTGGAAATATAATTAAATAATTTAATTCTTACTAAATAATATAGATAACAATTTAAAAGGCACTAAAATAGCTAAGAATGTAAGGACACATTTTTAGCTATTTTTGTGTGAATGTAAGGACACATTCTTCATTCTTTATTTGTGACTTTTAAATTGCTATCTATATTATTTATTAAGAAGAATTGGTAATGTATTTTTTAAATAAATTAAAAACGCGACAAATTGAAAAAGATTTTAAGTTTCAAGATATAGTTTTTGATTTTTAAATATATACGGTTCTTGGTTACTTTATAATTTCTTTTCTTTTCTTTAACCAAAAATTTGTCAAAATCTTTCTTCTGAGCAAAAAATGTATTATAAAATTAAATTTAAATATTATTAAGTAAGGATTAAACTTTAAATAAATTAAAAAAGCAACAAATTGAAAAAGGTTTTAATTTTAAAGATATATTCTTTGATTTTTAAATTTAATTACCGGTTTTTATAGTATTTCTTTTTTTTTTCTTTAACAAAAAAAGCCTTTAAAATTTAAATTGTCCATAAAATCTTTCTTCTAAGCAGAAAATGTAATTTTAAAATGCACTCTAAATAGTATTTAATTTTTTAAAACCTCACAAAGCTCTGCAAAATATGACTAACAAATTCTTGGAAAAAACTAAGCATTAAATAATGTCTTATAAATTATATAAAAATTTAACTCAGCATATTATTGATTCAGTTAATTATCAAAGTAAATGCAGTTGCTCCAAATCCTTTTTAAATTCTTCCTAATTTAAATTTACAAACTTTTCTTTCCGTGCACCCCTGTGCAAGGTGTTTCTCATGCGTTTTCGGCCTGCCTACTAACTAACCAACTGACTAACTAACTAGTGAGAGCTACGCATCGCCGTCGCGACGCAAGAAGTCGGAGTCGCCCATTACGTTTCAGTGCGCCAGCCAACCAAGCAGCAAACCCCAAAAAAAAAAGGAAAAAAAAAAACAATGGAGAAAAAAAGAAAAAAGATATATACTCTATATAGAGGCTATATAGAGGCAACAATAAAGAAGCGGCTGAGGCCCCCGATATGTATGCGATTTTTATGTGTGAACGTAGACAAGTTCGGTAGTTAAATAGATGCACAAACACACAAGCACAATCACACAACAAAAGGCAGTAGTAACTGGCAGCAGCAACAAAAACAAGGCAAAGAAAAACCCCAAAGTTAACCAACATTAACATTTAATCGAACCTCATGTTCAGTAGAGCATGTCTCCTGTTACATACGAGTTATCATCGGAGGGACGACGGGTGCACACACAGCACACAGCACACACACACTCGAGGGGGGTTAAGTTGAGCGAGGGGATCGAGCGGATCGCGGCCAGCAAGGGGTTAACCAGAGGGAACTACTGAAGCTCTGCCTAAGACTTGGCCACACTTGAGCTCCAGTTTAAGGGCCTCCTACACGCCAAGAAATATTCTTATTAAAGTTTAAAAATTGGGTATTTAATTCCTAATAATTTGAGACACTGGAAATTAATTATAAATAATAAATATTTTATAATATAGTGCATATTACATTATCTATAATTAAATATCATAAAATAACTTGAAGCTTTACTTTTGGGAGTTTTTAAAATAATTTCCAGCGATCCCAATGAAGTGAAAAATTCCTCTAATATTATAAACATATTTTCCTAGCCATAAATATTTTTTCCCTGTCTAATATTTTATTAATTATTCTATAAAACAGTTTATTATTATCATTATCCATAATTTAATATCATTTAAATAACTGCTAAATAGTCTTTACTTTTTACCCAACTTTCGAGACTTTTTAAAATAATATCCCGTAGTCCCAGTGATGTAAAAAATTCCCCATACATTCTATATACATTTTCCTAACCATATATATTTTTTCCCTGTGTAATATTCGTAAATATGTATCGGTTCTATGTACTTGTGTGTTGGCTGCTTGCCGCTGATGATCGCTCAACGTCGTCGTCGTCATCGTCATCGTCGTTAGCGTTGTCGCTGTCGCCGTCTTTTGTTTTCGCAGGCGGTCGCTGCTCTCTCCCTTCCCTGCCCCCCCGCCAGTACACCTTCCACTCGCATTCCCATTTCCACTTCCATTCCCATTTCCACCATTTTGCAGAGGCATTTTAATTTAATTTCGTTTGCATTTCATTTGTTTCGGGGCTGCGGGTTCGCGATTCGCGATTCGCGATCATCATCGAACCCGAAGAGTGTGTAAAAAATCACATAAAACCTGCCCTCGATGGCGCCTCTCGGGGCCGCCAGAGAGTTGTTGGGGTCACCTCCTCCTCGGCAGATCGCCAGCCGATAGGCAAAGTGGCTCTGCGGATTTTCAAGCTTGAGAGATCGCCGCGATCTCAGATTGCGTTGCGCTCTGCGGAAGGAGCCCACTGCGATCAGTGATCACGGATCACAATAGGTGCGTGTGGATGGGATTTTGGGTTTTTTTTTTAAAAAGTAAGGGGATCAATAATAAGGAATGGCAGATTTCAGACTTTAATTCGAAAGTTTACTTAGGAAAAAGATCACTTATCATAGCTAAACTCTTTAAAGATCAGGAAAAAAATAAAAAAAATGAAAAGGGAACATTTTAAGGCATGTCAGATCAGTAATATTTAATTTAGATTTGACAAAAAATTACCTAAGCATTTACTTTCAACTTTTTAGCTTCTTAGACTTAAGTTCCCTGCTTTCTAATTTAAAGTACGACCTCTTTTATGGAGATCTCTCTCTGACAGAGTCAAAGGTTACTCAAGATGTATTCACCTTTCTTATGGCCATATTACGGTCTCTGTATTATTTTCACCTTTCAAAAGAAATTAATAACTGAATTTAGCGAATTAAAGAGTCCGACTAGCGGCAAAAAGCAAGGCGATCTTTGAACTCACTTCAAAATTAAAGCCAAGCCAAGACCGGTGGCAGTCATTATAAGGCTTAATGCTAAACGATCCACTAACACTTGACCAGAGACGAAGAAGATCTCGGAAGATTTCCATAGGAATTATGGAAAATATGACGATTTAAAGGAATGCCGGGGCAAAATCACTCACGATGGGATCTGCGGTTTGGCGAGCGGCTTCCGAAATGAGCCAGAGAGGGATCCCATGGGAGGCACGGAGATCCCCGGCTCCACGGCTCCACGGCTCCACCTTAACCCATTAAAGGCGAACGTGCCACAATTATGTGCGTTGGCAAATTGCTCAATTGCCAGACCACCGAACCACCGAAGCGCCGAGCTGGAGAGCCACTGGACCACCGCAAAATGCGAGCACAAATATTTGCATTTCGCCTGGCACCGCCGCTTATACAATTTATTTGCAATTTTCAATCAAAAGTCGTGGCCAGAACTGGAGGAAATGCGGCTACGAAAACGAAACCGAAATTGATTACTTTGCAGCCTTGCGGTTAGCCAGGCTCACAAGGTGGGCTTACAGTGTGGATCAGTGTTGTAAGATCATAAAGAATATAGATAATATAAAGCTGAAACCAAGTTTATATAATAAAATCAATAAGAGAAGAAATATCACAGCTTAAACAATTTTTTAAATTTATTTACTTGGAACTTAAATTGATATTAAATATAAATATGAAAAAGTCAAGCCAAAGGCAAGTTAAAATATTTATGATAAGTCTTAAGCATATCGATTATATTATGAAATTAATAAGAGAAAATATATTAAAGGTTATACGTTTATCTTAAATTTTTTACTTGGGATTTAGGCCTTTATAAAATATATGAATATAAAAAGGTAAAGCCAAAACCAAGTATAAATAGTTATTAAAATCCCCAAACATATTGATAAAATCATGCCATCAATAAGAAAATTAATATTTAAGGTTAAGCAATTATTTAAATTTATTTTCTTGGAGCTCAGGCTGATATAAATTCCTAATTTTTACCTTTGATGCCTAAATAATGTAAAGCACTTTGATTAATTGATTTAATCTGCCATTATCTTATTTTAATTTTAATGTCAAGCCCTAATAAAAATCTTAGTCAATAACAACTATTTTTTAAACTAAGAAATATGGAACATAAAAATTACATGAAATGTTTAAGCAAACTATAAATATTTACTTAAGCTTTAATAATTGTTTCTCTTTATTTTAAAATATGTGAAGTACCATAATCTTTTTCTTTACCAATTTAAAATAATTAAATAACTTAAAAATATATATAATATATTTAAATATTTATTTATTTATTATTTATTATTTATTTAAATATATTTAATATATTTTGGTCCCCATGAAACGCACTGTAAATAAGCCCTGGGGTGGCCCAGTTCGATCCGATCACGTTCCAATATTTTGAGGTTTTCCTTCATGCATTTGTCGGCCCATAATTTATAGCGAAAATTTGATCAATTTAACTCACGGGTGGCATTCGACTTCGAGTACTTGCCCCCTTCCGATCTTTATTTCTTTCTCCAGTCCAGAGATCTCCGATCTCCGACTCTCGATACGTTTTCACGCATCAACTAAAATTGAACCCATGAAATGCAGGAAGCGCAACGTCTTCCAACAGATCTTTGTGTGTTGTCGGCTTTTAACAAAATCTTTACGATATGTCATTAAAAAAACAAAAACACACAAAGGAAATATATATATAAGTTACAGGGTATATATATAGACAAACGTACATACACCCGGGGCGGCGTTTATCGCTGTCGGCAAATCGGAAGTTTAATGGGTTAATGATGGGCACAACGGGCCAGATCCCGAGACCAAAAACTAAGCACGGCTACAAAACGAGAGCAACAAATAAACATATAAAAAAAATAGAGAGAAAAAAGATGAGGGGTTGGAGGGAACAATCATAAAAAATTGCAGCCGACACACGACCGCGTTGCACCACCCGGTGGCAGCCGCTCGGACCACCTTGGTGGCCAGCCATCCATCGGATCTATTCCCTCATTTCAAGGGGAGATCTTTGGAAGCGCCATGAGGATGATCTTCATCATAACGTCTTGATTTTTGAACTTTTTATCAATAAATTATTGTAGCTGTAAAATATTTAAATGATAATTGAACTTTTGGTCTGTGGAAATATGCTGAGATTTATGGGAAATAAAGCTTAGGTATTATTAGGTATTATTAGATTAAATCTTATAGTTCTCCTCCTCCAATCTCCACTTAATAATTCCCTAAAATTCCATAAACAAAACCTATCTAATCCAATTAAGCAGAGATCATGGCTGCTGTCTTTCCGCCCCACTAATTGATCCTCATAATCAAATATATCCAGCATCCGCAGGCGATGTGATCAAGTGATCACTTAACAAGTGCAGCCCGGAGCCTCCTCCTAACGGAAACGAAACTCTCAAAGTGTGTAAAAAAAAACGACGAGAGAAACATTTTCAATTAAGTTAAATTTCCACTCCGCTTCAATTGAATTGAAGCATTCACACGCCCTTTTGCCACACGATCGCCGATCGAAAAAACAAGGAAAAAACCGAACAAAAAACAAATAAAGTTGAGATGCTGATGAGCTGCCGTTGATCATATTAACACCAAGCGGAGTGGAACGATGATCATTGGCATTAATGATCGGTCTCCGCGAGGAGATGAGAGATATATGCACACACTCCCTCCTCCTCCCTAGCCATATCCATATTTCCAGTTCCACTGGCAGTCGCAATTTATTGAAATGTCACTTTCAATTAAAACTAACTGCTGAGCAAACATAATTCAGGCGTCGATCAGAGCGCCCTCGCAGCCAGATCTTTGCATTAATTGATGATATCAAACCGAAGTGTCCGGCATTGGCACATTATCGTTTTTGTCCGGGGCACTGAGAGAAAGAAAAAATACTTAAACTTTAATTAAAATTATAATCTTAAGTGCCTTTGCCACATTGTAAATAATATGTAAATAAAAAGGTTGTTGTAGGTTTCTTTTTAAAGATTTTATTTCTAGGCAAACTAAAGTTAAAATATAAAAGTGTATAGTTTAGCTTGAATTTATTTTCCTAGATATATTATTATTTGATTTAAATTATTAATATTTATTAATCTATTAATTTATCTATAAGTTTTTCTGCTTTTCTCCCGGTGCCCTTTGTGGCAGCTGCATTGGTCCAAGCTTGACCCCGGCAAAGAGACAATGCCCATCTTGGAACTCATTAAGCAAAGAAGACCCATGCTCTTCCCTGCTCTCCCTTTTTCTGATATTGACTTATGGCATTTTTATTACCAGAACCAGAACCAGCAACAGCACGAAAACCCGAACCCCCTTAAGCTTGGCATTCCGGGAATTTTTCAGGCTTATATTCCGCCGCTGGTGTGGGCCGCAGGAGCCACCAAAGGACATCATTATCATCATCAATAAAGCATAATTCCTGGCAAACAATTCTATTGAACAACACAGCCACGACATCGTCGTCGTCGTCGTCGTCGTTGTCGTTGGCCACCAAAAGTGCCATTATAAAGCGAACTGAGCTTCTGGCTCGTGTTACAGCCACAGTCCGAGGTTCCAGGTTCCAGGTTCGAGGTTCTTCCAGGTTCTATGCTCTATGATCAGCGATCGCCGGCCAGCCGGGCTACACAATAGGGGTCACAATGAATGGCAATTTTTTCAAACTGTCAAAAATTTATAGTTCGAGCTGCCTGTCTCTGCCAGAAGCCCAAGAAGCAGAAGCCAAGGAAACACAGGAGCGGTTAAGGGGTAAAAAAGGTGAGTTTCATTTGGATTTAAGGTATTTTAGTTGATATTTTATTAATTTCTCATAGCTAGCTGGTCAATAATATATTTTAAAATAAATAAAGCTTTAAATACTTTAAGCAATTATTTTATTTTGCTTTTATTTTAATTATTTTAACACTCTTTGAGAATTATTGAAACTCTCATCGATTTTATATATCTAAAAATATCAAAAATATATTATTTAAATTCACAAACTCAAAGGAATTCCCCGTAAGCCTTTAAGGAGACTTCAAAATATATAAAATTAACTCACAAATCCAAGTAACAAACTCCGCCACCGTTCCGATCAGAGAGTGGCCATCGGTAGTCGGTGGGGCCCACCTACTGAGGGCGTTTCTCTCGCATAGCACAACCGAATCCGAGCCAGAGTCCGAGCTCCAACTCCCACCATCGGCATCTCCGGCCCCCAGACCCCTCTGGGCAATAGACAAATAGACAGAAATAGTGGCCAGGCGCGCGCTGGTCGATTTATAAAGGTGGCTTATTATTGCAATTTAGCCACTGGTTTTGATTTTGCCCAGGCATAAAAAGGCACAGCGAGAGGTCGTCCGAGGGGCGAGAGACGAGAGACAAATGTCATTTGGCAGCATTCGAGCGACTATATAGGCTGTCATGATCATTATCGCAATATATATTCAGCCTACCAAGAAACGGCAACGGCAACGGCACGCACTGTAATCCCAGCTCATCTCCAGATCGCTGTGGTTGGTCCCCGGCTCTGGGCTCTGGAATCCCAAGGGATCTCCTCTCTATGGATGAATTGTTGAGGCGAAAGTGAGTTATGCCCGCGGCGCGTGCACTGGGCCAATGTCCTGCTGTGTGTGACATCGAGCCAAGGTTCAGGTGAGTTCGATCCGATCGGCTGCCTCCTCCTCCAGCTCCTCCTCCGACTCATTTGTAATTTATACTTACCAGCCAAGCAGTCAATAAATGTCATGTTTGTGTTGTTGATTGTCCACACCAGAGAGTCCCCAGCACTGCAGCACCGAAACCAGACCTAAAAAAGAGGAAGGAGTTGCTCCAGTATTCGGAATCGCAGGCATTCCTCTTTGCCATGGGCTCTCTGCCTCTGCTCTCTGCCTCTGCTCTCTGCCTGCGATTTGCATACACAAGATCAATTGCAGGTGATTTGTTTAGCTGTCGAAATCGTCGTCTTATCGTAACTCATTACGAGATTTATTTTGTTCAACAAATGCAGAAGGTGTGATTTGTCTTTGTACCGATCACGGGCACAGTCGCAGAGCAGTCCTGCTCGCCGATCTTGGTATTTATTTTTTATTGAGTGAATCATGCATCAGGGAGGCAGCGAGCTGCACGGAGAGAAAAGTTAGGTGGATTTTGGAGTATAAAAAAATAAAAATAATCTTTGTTTGTGGCTAAAGAAAATAAATATGAGATTTCATTATAAATACATTAATTATTAAATGATTTATTTAATGAACAAGCATAAGCGCACTTATCGCTTGTAAGACACTAGAATTCCCAATGGGTTCGGGTCAAAAAAATACTAAGACTTACTTCAAATATTTGTAGTTTAGTTTTTTTCAATATTAATATAAATACATCACATATTTTATGAACTATTTTATGATTTTATGACTTATATTATGGAAAAATTCGAACTAGAATTTGTAAAGCATAAGCGTACGTAAGACTATAATTCCCAACGGGTACGGGTCAGGAATATATGAAGAATTACTTTAAATAATTGTAAGTAGCTTAGTCATATAATTATTTCTATTCACTTTTTTTTGAACTGAAATTTATTTAATTTATTTCTAAGCCCATTTAATTTTGTAAGCTCCTTAAAATTAAAATTTCCTCTAAATTTTCTAGGTTCCGGTATTTTTTCCCAGTGCCCTTCCGACTCTGGCTCTTGGCTTTCGGCTGGTGTCGGCTGAATGGACTTTTAGGCAATGGTTCAATAAATTCTCCTCGCTCCCAACGCACTTGGCAGCATCATTAACCGTCCGCGGACACAAACACGGACACAACACGGACACGGACTTGGTCGGGAAAGAGGAAAAGGAAGAGGAGCAGGTATTGGGAGTAGGAGCTGGAGGAGTGGACAGTGGGCCGCCCACAAAGGCCGCCTGGCACTGGACTGGCATGATGAGCAGCTTCTAAATGCGACCGCAGCCAAGTTGGTCCACAAGCGAAGCGATAATGTGATTTATGCCGTCCATTAATCTGGTAATTCATTTAAGCGCAGGAAACTGAGCCGCTATCCCAGTATCCCAGTATCCCAGCTATCCAGTCCCAGTCGGAGTTGGAGTTGGAGTACCAGTCCAGAGACCAGGCTGGTGTGCACATATTTTATGGCATTGTGCATATGAATCTTGGCCGGTTGCTGCCGCCTCGCATCGCATCGATTGCAATTCGACTGCTGTTCATCTTCGGTGGAGCCTCGGGGGGAAGTGCAACAGGTGGGAAGCAGGAGCAGGAGTCGGATCGAAAGGTGTGCTGGCCCCTTGCTGTCTCACCCAGCGGAGGGCCAAGGCAGTCCCAGAGTCGGAGCTGCAAAGCTCTGGCAGCGATCGCTTGTCGCTTGTATTAATAAAACATTAATTACACACTTGATACTCGCTCAAGTCGCTGGCTTCGATGCCACCGAGGCACTGTAAAAAATCAAAAGGGGAATGATAAGCTGCTAAAGGAATTTTAAGCGGACTTACAGCTGGAAATTTAGCGAATTTCATATCAATAAAATATTCTCATGAACCTCTAGATATATATACATCAGGGATCAGAATTTTTCGTAGACTTATTGAATCTTTAAATTAAAAAAAATGGTATCACAGTATTTTAATACTTGTATTTTAATACTATTCAGTTTTTATTTGCAACACATAAAAATATAAAAGAAATATTAAAGTCCCTCGTAGATTTATTGAATCTGTAAATTTAAGAAAATGGTATTACAGTATTTTAATACTAGTATTTTAATACCATTTCATTTTTATTTGCAACACATAAAAATATAAAAGAAATATCAAAATCCCCCGTAGACTTTATGAATCCTTAAAATTCAGAAATTGGTATTACAGTATATTAATACTAGTTTTTTAATACTATTTCATTTTTATTTGCAACACATAAAAATATAAAATAAATATCAATATTCCTCGTAGGCTTATTGAATCTTTAAATTTCAGAAAATGGTATCACAGTATTTTAATACAAGTATTTTAATACCATTTCATTTTTATTTGCAACACATAAAAATATAAAAGAAATGTCAAAATCCCTCGTAGATTAATTAAATCTTTAAGTTTAAGAAAATGGTATTACTGTATTTAAATACAAGTATTTTTATACCATTTCATTTTTATTCGCAACACATAAAAATATCAAAGAAATATCAAAATCCCTCGTAGGTTCATTGAATCTTTAAATTTCAGAATATTGTGTTACAGTATTTTAATACTAGTATTTTAATACTATTCCATTTTTATTTGCAACACATAAAAATATAAAAAAATATCAAAGTCCCTGGTTGGTTTATTAAATCTTTAAATTTAAGAATATGGTATCACAGTATATTAATACTAGCATTTTAATACAATTTAATTTTTATTTGCAGCTATTTGTTGTGTTTATTTATTATTTTAAAATGTAATGGAAATTTTTAACTCTCTTAAATCAATTCTCGCTTTATTTTCTTCAAGTGTGCCGCCCTGCTTGAATGCTTCTCTGCTTTGGTGCTTCGATGCCGTGATGCTGCGATGCTGCGATGCTTCGATGGTCTATGAGGTGTCGTTGTAGGTGTTGCATGGGCTTGGCTGGTGGTCCACACGTTAGACGACGCGCCTGCTGATGCCGATGATGATGCGCAAAATTGATGGGCACCCAGCCACCGAATGCTGTCGGTTGTGGTTGGACTCCGGTACCTGGAAAGGGGTTGGGGACAGCCCAGGTGGGGGTCCTTGGGGTCACCAAAAAGCGTTTAGGGACAAACACCTTATCAAAAGGAATTTATTTGGCTTGTAGAAGTACTTGTCTGGGGAACCAATAAATATATGTATTTATTTTAGTTCATTTTTAAGCTTGGAGATTTTTTTTAAATAATTTTTATAGTGGCCATAAATTAGCTAATTAATATACAGAATTTAAATCCTTCCTTATTCCATCAACAATTTCCATCTATTTATTACCCAGCAAACCAATCAATTCAGTTACCTGGCATTGGGCCAGGTCTCGCTCGAGGTCCCAGTACCAGAAATTGATGGGCCCGTCGTCATGCTAATTGTACGTGTGATTATTTTGACAGGAGAGGAACTTCCGATGCCTGGGAACGCAATCATGCGTCCAAAATGTCAAATTAAACAGCTCGGAACTGATTTCGGGCAACAGAAACTGGCAACTCGTCAGCGGTTCCCCTCCCCAGCTCCAGTCCCATGTCCCAGTCCCAGTCCCAAAGTCGTATGAGCGAACACCCACTTAACTAATCGCATGATTAATGATGTCAAACTGACACTTGAGGCGAACTCCGGGTACTCCGGCCAGAGCCAGAGCCAGAGCCACATCAACAGGAACAGCAACATCCCCATCTCCATCCCCATCTCCATGCTCGATCCCAGCCAGATTTCCAGTAGGTGCATGTCGGCCTGCCAATCGCAACTGCGACGCTTGAATGACAGGTGCTGACAGGTGATAGATTATTGCTGGCGTGCTGCCGATGTTCATGCAGCAGCCTTTTGGACCTCGCGTGATTTATCCCGAAAAAACGTCCAAGGCGAGCAGGAGGCGCACATCGAAATTGTATGTGTTCCTGATTATGCGGCATACACGGCAAGAAAATGGGGAGAAAAACTGAGAAAAAAATATATCAGTAAGTTGATAAATAAAGTAAATTAAGGGAAAATAGGAATCACTAATTTATCCATTAATTGCAAGTTTTATTTATCGATTTGATCGATATTACTGTGTTTCTACTTCGATTACTTGCAATATCTTTAAACACTGGTATCAATTTACGATTTGCATTATATCTGTTATCGGTTTTTAGCCCTTAAAAATATTCTTTAAATAGTAATCGATAAAATGTCGATATTTTATTAATCGCTTTTATTTTTAATGCTTGATCCTTTGATTATTTTAATATCATTGACCACTGATTTTGAATAAAATAAACCAGAAATATATTTACGATATTCGTAGTCGATTATTATGGATTTAACAAAATCCTTCAAAATGTTAATCGATAAAATGTCGATTTATTTTTCACGTTTGATCCTTTGATTATTTTTATATCCTTGACCCCTGACTTTGAATAAAATAAACCAGAAATATATTAACGATATTTGTTATCGATGATTTCCCTTTTAACAATATTCTTTAAATTGTTTATCGATAAACTGTCGATATTTTATTAATCGCTTTTAGTTCTTACTTTAAAATTAAACTGGTTCTTATTGTTATTTCAATTATTGCCAATATAATAAAATCCTTAACCACCGATTTTCAAATAAAATAAATGCATTAACGATAAAACTATTGGTTATCGATTACTTTCTTTTCGCTGTGCATTGGCTGGGCCAGCACGTTGGCATCACAGAGCATAAATGCCCAAAAGCAGGGAAGCAGAAAAGCAGAAAATCAGAGGAGCAGAAAGCGAAAAGGCAGCGAAGCAGCGAACCAGCGAGGCAGGAGCCCCATCCGGCAAGGGTAATTGATCTGTTCAATCCACGGCGATCGGCCACGCCGGAATGGGACTCCCCATCAAGTCTGGGTGGGTGAAAGTCCGGGGGTAATGTGTGTGTACTGTTGCCTTGAGCATTATTAATGATGGCTACGTAGCCCTATTAGCCGATAACTCAATTCATTTCGGCTAATTGAATGTCGCAAACAGGACGAAAGGATTACCCTCTCGCTTCCGTTCCGGTTGACATCGAATGAGGGGGAACCACCACATGACCTAATGATTTCGGTTGGAAAACTGATTGAAGAGGGCAAAGGTCAGTGATTGACTGGACTCTTAATTAATTGTTAACGAGACAACCCAGAGAATATATTAAATAAATTATGAGCCACATAATGTACTTGGTTTAAATAAATTTATAAATATTTCCTAAGCTTCCATGGAGCCTCTCCAGAGGACTCTGCACTCATTAATGGTTTTTACTCAAAAATGCAGACCCTTGCCGATCAGATCCGATCCCACGTAGCGACCGCAGGCGCTGACAATTGATTTGTCATCACAATTGGACGTGGCCCAGGCCGGATCGGCCTGATCTTGGCCAGAGATTTGCCATAGTCGAATCAATCAAAGGCCCCCAGAGGCCCCACTGGCAGAGGCCAAGTCGAGGCAAATCGAATCGCGCGGCCAAAGCAAATAAGAGCGTTCCAGTGATCGTGTCACGTACGTGGAATTGGGTTGAGGCCTGGATGCCCAGGCCGATGTCGAAGCCAAAAGAACCGAAAAGCTTACCTAGAACGAATCCCGTCAACGTTAATTTTTATTGTGATTTCCTAGAACAGTCTTCGGTTCGGTTCGGTTCGGTTTCGGCCTGGTAAATCACGAAAAAGTGTCGGCGGACACGCGCCTCTAAAATCAAATCGAAATGCAAATTATGCAACGCCGCCAAATGAGGTGGACAAGGTGGAGGTGGTGGTGTGTCCTCTCCTCTCCGGAGTTAGCCGAGAGTCTGCAGTTAATTTTTAACGACGCCAGATTTGTGCATTCAGGCGCTACAAATTGTTTATTGTGGGGAATGGGAAGAGAGTTCTGTTCCAGAGCGACGACATCCATCACCAAATCGAATTCGATGTGGTCAGTCCTGGTCCTCGTCCCAGTCATCGCCGTTGTCTTTTATCTTTTCCCCACTTTGTTTCCTCTGACAGATCTCGGCGACTGGTGATCGGCATTCGATCTGGAAATTGACGGGGTTTTTGTCAGCGAAAAGGTGACCTTATTAGGGAAATATACTTCGAGTGAGAGCCAGTCAAGGTTAGCCGCATCTGTGGCATCTGTGCGGATCGGTTAAGAACCCCATTTGTTGGTCCCCATTTAGCCACTCCTTTAAAGACCTCCGCCCCCCATTCCACTCGCCTGAAGAAGGAGCATAACCAGCTCGTTTCTGGCGGCTGCTTAAGCATGCAAATCACGGATGCGGCCAGCAGTCGTCCGTCGTCCGTGGCCGTCGTCCGCCGCCTCGTGTTGAGGAACGCGCGTCAGCATCATAAAAATGTCACTCCAAAGTGGCCCAGGGATGTATGGTAAGAAGCCAATGATATATTTTTTAAATATCGAGTTAAATATATAATATCACTTTTACCGATTGTTGCTTTAATTTCTATATAAAGAATAAATATTTATATTTGCAGAAATATTCACCAAATATTATTTTAAAATACAGTAAGTAGGTAAAGATAATTTATCTTTTGTTTCTTTTTGAAAAATAAGTAAATTTGAAATAAATCGTTTATATCGATATGTTATCGAAGCCTATTTAATTAGGATTTCAAGTAGAAAGCCAGTAGTTAAAGAGAATTTTAAAGTATAACTATTTCCCGAAATATCCACCAAATACCAAATTAATATTGATGTACAATTTAGTAATTACTTAAAGCTCATTAATAAGGTAAATTTTAAGAAATCGATTATATCGATATGTTATCGAAAGCTTTTAATTTCGATTTCAAATAGAAAGCCCGTAAAGAAACTTGGCAAGTTATTTTATTTGCAAAAATATTCACCAAACACCGATTTAATATTAATGTAAAATACAGTCAGTAGGTAACGCTTATTAAAATATGGTTTCTCTTTAAAAATAAAGTAAATTTAAAGAAATCGATAATATCGATATGTTATCGAAAGCTTTTTAATTTTTATTTCAAGTAGAAAGCCAGTAGTAGAAGTAAGACTGACTTTTAAGCACTATATTTACTCCCAAATATATCCAGGTTTTAAAATTTAAAAAATAAATATCGATAGCATAATTGATATCCACTCTCAAATTTTTCGAGCTCCCTTCCCCAACTTGCCCCACTGTGCAGAAGATCAGCGAAGACGCGGCAGAAGCAGGCAGAAGAATGAACGATTTGTGTGTTTTAGATTGAAATCAAAATAAAGCTCAAAGCCCAAAGCCGCCAAGAGAGCGATACCGCTTAACCCGCGCGATTACGATTACGATTCCCGATTCCGGGGACTACCTTTTCCACATATACATATATAATCCTAAATGTGTGTGTGATTTGTCAAAACTGTTACGATCGCCAAATTGCAGATAAGTCCCCACAGTCCTCGGTCCCCAGTCCTCAGATCCCAATTTAAGGCCGCGGCAGACGGCGGCAGGCCGTCTTTTATAATTATATTTTCTTTGGCTGTTGTTGCTGTTGTTTCACTCTGTCCTCTCTCGGTGTCATAAACTTATTGAATATCTTGATACCGACGAGGTTCAGCTCGAGGAGAGCTTACTCTCCCTTTTCTTGGCTTTGTGTGAATATGAATTAGCTTTGCGCCGGTTAATTGGCAGAGGCACCAAAGCTCACTGCTAAGGCACCCAAGCTGTCTACTACACTGGAAAATATTCTACTAATTTGTCACATTTTAATAAATAATAAGTTACCCCTTCGAAATATAATTAATTAAAATTCATTTACAAAAAGAAGTCAAAGTTTTTTTTGTATAAATTTAGTATATAAATATATGAATGAACTTTCCCAAATTAAGTTATTTGGTTAATTATTTAGAACGAAACAAAGTTTAATATAAGCCAGGGAAGAAATATCACTAGCATAGCACTGAAATTCCCAAAGGGTTCTAGCCGCAAATGTTAAATATGTAAACATTCAAAGTAGCAAGTAGGTATTACCCAGTTTCAACCTTTTTATAAAATTTATGCTTAATTTTTATTAAAGAAATTTTATAAATATATAAAACTGAGATTAAAATTAATGAATAAATATTTTTAAAACAAGTTTTTCATAACATTTTCCTTAGATTTTCTTCGGTGCATGTCTCCACCTCTTCCCTTGGCTTGACTCGTGTGTCAATAATGTCAAACAGAATGTCAACAGGCTGGCTGCATGGATGGCCACGCGTCAAGAGCAGTTCATATGGGGACCCCCTCAAATATTTGGCCCCCATGCCCCTGCTGCCCATGACCATGCCCCGCCCACTTTTCCGACAAACGATCCGAACTCGGGGCTCGGTTCGGCACTCATTAACATAACAAGTAAAGTCAACAATGGAAATTGTTGTCTAAACAAGACAACGTTTCAATAAACGAAGCCGGTCTCCCTCTCTCTCCCTCTTTTTTTTCTCTGTATATATATTTTTTTGGATTTTCTGGGGCCTGCAGAATTTATTGAGGCTGCGGTAAATATTCGGGGCTCGTTCAAAAGAAATCAAACAAGTAATTTGTTTATTTGGCGGCGGCCATAAAGTGAGTAAGCGGCAGGAGAAAGCAACAATCAAAGGGAGAAACCTTCGAGAATCGGTGGACAATTGTGGGGGAGGATCGTCGGGAATTTTGGGGGGGACTCCGACGACTACTCATCGTTATAGCAATCTTCACCAGATAATAATAAATGAAACGACAGCAAAAAGGTTGAAAATTTGCCAACTCTCGCAGAAATTAAAAGACTGCAGAAACGAACTTTAGGCTCAAGGTTTTCTCTTAAAAATATATATTTAAATCATAAAATAATTAGCTGCGGATTTCTGATTGATTTATGGCAATTACCAAACTAATTGCTTGTTCACGATCACCTTTAATATATTTTTTTTTGTTTTATTTCTTTGCTGATCACGATTCCCAGACTCTCAAAAATCGCCTTACCAATGACAAACGATTCATTTTGTAGGAACCAAATGCTGAAAGATCACGGGCCCCTGAGATTTATCTGCGATCTCCCGATTTCGGGGGATCCATGTGGATCACGTCTCTGCCTCTGCCAGGGAAACTTATTAGGAGAACGGAGAACCGATCTCCGAACCGAAGTTCATAGAATCCGTATGGTTATAGGCGGCCAAGATGGATGGCGATAGGCCATGTCCGATGCTGACAAATAGCCTGTAATAAGTCAAAATGTGTTGCCACTATTTTTCCCAATTTTCCTTGTGCATTTTCCTGTCCGTTCTTATTGATGGCCTGCCCTGCCTGACTGCCCTGGCTGCCTACCTTCTCCTGCGAGCGGCACTTTCACTTTTCTCTTTTCTAATGAGCATCCTTTACCTGTGTGGGGCCAGGCACTGGAAGAAAAGTATTACAAGAGCTGCTATAAAATTGTATATGAATTTTAAATCTATATTTGCTTAGTTTAAAAGTATTATTATTAATTTATTAATTTATTTTAGGATTTTTATTTCTAAGAAATAACTAATAAAACCCCTAAATAAATTGTACAACTTTAAGGTATTAAATACATCTGATTTATTTAAGTTTATGTAGCTTCTAAATTATATATAACTTAAATAAATATTAAAAACTCGTAAACTGGGGCTCTACGTACCATTAAATACATAACTAATATTTAATATTTCTTATAACCTTTAAAAAAAATTAATTAAAAATTCCCTACAGCTCTTTATTATTTTTCCAAGTGCTGAACATAGAAAAAAAATTCTAAAAAACAAATTAGTGGGAAATCGCTGGCAAATCGATTTTATATCGATGGGCAGAGGCTGGTGTTTTCCATTGTTTCTTTTCTTCTGGGCCAGCGAATGAGTTACGGGCTCGGAAATCGATCTGGGATCTGTGATGTGGCTACCTAACCCCCAGCCCTAGCCAGGGGCTAAATATGCCTGTCTGTGGTCGCTCTCCCTCTGCCCTCTGCCCTCTTGTTTATCCGACGCTCTGGTGGTCCCCGCTTCTCAGTCTTTCTTTCTGTTTTTGGTGCCTCAAATTTGATTTATCTCGTGGATGCGCCTCTGTTGTTGTCCTCCTATATTTAGACCCTGCCTGGTGTTCACACCTTCTGGCCAACAGCAACTAACTGGCCAACAGGCGAGAGCAACAGACAGCGACAAATTCGTTACACGTCGCCAAGGAGGAGGTGGAGGATCCTTCTAGCCAGGATGGTGGCCACTTGTCCAGGCCATTGTTCAACAGCAAAATGCAATAATTGTAGCTGCACCCAAGCAAGGCACTAAGGGAAAAGTTACTCATATTTATGGGTAATTTAAGGAGTATATTTTAAGGATTAAAAATGTCTTAAATTGGGTTTTGGTTAACTAGAAACTATATTAAAAATAAATATGAATTGCATTTTTACCCTTTTAAATTCATATCTAAATTATAACTATTATATTCTTGTTTTTCTACAAGTATTTTCTATATTTTTTGTACTAAGAACTTCTTCCTACTTCTTCTCCCAGTGTCCTTTTCTATGCTTTTGCATTGTGCAGACATAAATTTAGAGACACGATCTCCCAGCGAAATCCAGGAGGTAAGCCAGGGGTATTCAATAGATATTTTAAGGACTTAAGCCATCGATTGACCGAAGACCAAAAAGTGTCCTTCGATTTCGTGGTGCTTTCCCGCCGGCTTACTGCTTGTTTTTCCCCCTCCAACAACGAGGCCTTGGGGGGTGACACCAGCCCAAGCCCAATCCGAATCCTTTACGCTCCATATGCCACGTGCAGGCGCACAAAAGTCGTTTTAAAATTGAAGAAGACAGCCGACGGAAAAGAAAGCAAGTCAAATTCCTGGTATAAAATTCATTGAAAAATTTTATGCAACATAAATTTTGCGTGCAGGATTTGCCCAAAAAAATAAACGGAGGGTAGAGGCGAAGGAAAACTCAATCACATGCAAGTGGACTGTGCGGTGTGTGTGCTTCTGGTTGTGTATCATTTCAATTTTAAAACCAAACGAGCGACGACCCCGTGACCCTTCCATCCCTCCGGCCCACACACTTGAGGAAAAAAGAAAAAAAAACCACAAGTACCAGAAGGTTTTTGAAATTATTTCCAAGGTAGAATAATGTAGATACTCTTTTTTTAATTATATAGAAATACTAACTATTAAATATATAATTATTTTTAGGTTCCTATTATTATTTTTGAAATTAGCTTTGGTTTTTAAAAATATTTTATTGCTCTTTCCGTTAGTATTTTCCTGGATTTAATTTAATTTTAAGTAGTGCCTGCTTAAATAAGTCAAAATAAATAATAATTTCAACTTTTAAATATCACAAATAATATTTTTTAAGTTGATTTAGTATAAGAAATCTTTAAAATATTTAATTAAATACAAATCGTTGCTAGAAATAATATTTTCCTCTGGCAAACCTCCCCCGAAAAGGCAGAAACCCTTCAGGGATAGAGAGTGCTCCGAAACCCGCCCCCGTGCAACCGCTCAAGGAGCTAGAAGGAGGCACACGGCAGGCTGGCAGGCAGGATTGAGAAGGACAAAACGGGACACTCGCCGGGTTGTCCGTTTTTTGGTTTTTGGGCCTTTCTTTTTCGGTTTTTCGGTCGTTTGTCGGTTTTTATGGCTTTTTGATTTGCCATTTCTGGTAGCAAATGATCAAAAATTGAATGAAATTGTTATTTTCAAGTGGAACATGTCCTTTCGAGGAAACTTGCCAAGATTGAGGGCTTCGACATGGCCGCTTTGTTGCGGGTTGTTAGCCTTAATAAGAGTCCCAGTCCCAGCCTCCCCTCACTCCTTATTTTTATTCCTTTGTATACATAGAGAGGGGTAGGGCTGCTGGCATTTAAATCTTCATTTCCATATCCATAGTCGTTTCATTTGGAAATTGAAAAATTTCCAAGCGATAAAATTTTATCCTGCCCATTGCCAAGACGCCCCGAATTGTCACATGTGAGTCCTTGGGCCGTCAGGTGCCGTTCCCCGGCAATGGCAATGGCAATGACAATGACAGTGCTTTCTCTCCCGGACCGAAAACAATTAAAATATTTGCTTAAATTACATTTGGCGCCGGGGAAGGGGTTAAGCTTAGGTCCCGGGACACCCAGACAGGGGGACATTATTACAGTGCCAGCCAGTGTCGTCGCAGGAATTCGCCCACAATATTAATTATGAATTTATGATCCAATATTTATTAGCAATAAAGCCCAGCAGGCGCGCGAAAGAAGAAAATCCGAAGAAAATCAACCCCGCCGCCGCCGCACCGGATGTGTGTCCACTGCTTAACCCACTGAGGCGGCGCTAATGAACTTTTGTCATCGCCGGCACAGGCACACATGGCCAACATGTGGGTTAATTCGCCTCAGTGGCCAAAGTGCGGCCCTCGAAACTAATGAAAATCAATTGGGAATCTCCATGTGGGGGGTCTCTCCCCCTTGATTTTGCTTCGAATTAAACTTAATAAATGTCAAGTGCAGCTCGGGAGTTGCTTTTGTAAATATGTATTAGCGAAAAAAATATTTAAAAAGATTACCCTCATAATTTTAATAAATTTATAACTGAACTACTGATAATAATTTAATGATTTTTGAGTAGCTTAATATTATTGGAATTATCTACTAAGCTTTTAAGAGTTAGAAAAAAATTTAACATTCTTTCCATTTATTTGTATTATTTATTAAGCTGTCTAGAATAATTCAAGGAGTTTTAAATAATATAAAACTTACAAAGAAATTAAATAGTGGAAGTACTTAAAATAATTAATATTTACCTTCTCCCAAAAATGAATATAGTTTTCAACTACGACTTAAGCCCTTTAATAAGCTCTTTGAAAATTGGAAAATGTGCTTTTAAGAACCTTAAAAAACGGCTTATTTTAAACAATTTTTATTTAGAATTAAATGTAAAATAATTCATATTCCTTATCTTCTCCCAAAAATGTATATAATATTTAACTAACAACTAAACCATTAGTTAAGCTTTTTAAAAATTATAAAAATTATAAAAAGCACTGCTTATTTTAATCAATTTTTATTTAGAATTATCGACCGATTTTTTGGTCGGGTCAGAAAAGGTCAATCAAAGCAAACTTTTAATTGCCGCGCAAGTGCTTGACGTTTTTTATTTTTTATGGCATTCCGGTCGCTTCGGCTGTCAGTCCGTCCGGTGGCCAGTTAGTCAGTCATTCGGTTTGGTTTGGGCCGGTCTTCCTTGGCCATGTTTTATGTGTTTCGTTTCCATTGAAAACCCCAAAGAGCCGACCAAAAAAAAAAAACAAAAAACGGGCAGCCACAGAAATTATTTGTAAACGGCGGCTGTGACAATTTTTTCTGCTCTTTCTGCTTTTTTTTTATTTCCGTGGAAGTTGCTCGGCCGCCACTAAAACACAAGCCGGTGAACAAAAATTAATTGGAAATTTTTATGTCTCAAACATGTTGTAAGCGCGCACAGAGCGGCGGCAAGTTCGAGGTTAATTGTTTGATTTTCTAACAAAAAATATATAAATAATTTTTAAGGCCAATCTCACGAGAGCCGAGCGGCGAGCGGCGGCGGCGGCTACCTGGTATGAGAGCACAGGAAATGTTTGGATTGTTTTCTGTTGATTTTTTCGGCTCGGTTTCTGTTTCTGCTGTTACAAATTTCTCGGCTCGCGTTTCCGGAGAGTGTAAACAACAAACGGCAATTTATGGTCAAAAGCAAAAGCAAGAGCAGCAAAAAATGGGAAAGAAAAGCAAAAGCAAAAAGGTTGTGACCCAAACTGTGGCCCCAGGCGATCTGCTTTTCTTTGGGGAATATCCTTGGCAATAAGTGGGTTGAGCCAAAAAGGGGTTAAGTGATCCACTCACATTTTTATTTTTGGGATCAGACGTGCTTAATGGCTTACTATGATTTGGTAACTCAATTTAAGGTATTTTTTATTAATTTAATGATAAATGCATTTCCTAAAAAACCATGGCAAAGATAGAAACAGTTACAAGGTTTTGTTAAATAATTTAAACGGAAGCCATAGCTAAATAAATTATAAGTTAAATGTATAAACTCTGAAGCTAAGCTTTCTTTCTTTTTATTCAACCCTGGCAACCCTTTTTTTTATCGATTAGCAGCGATTAAACATCGATATCACCCCGATTGCAACTATTGCCAACGATTGCAAATCGATACGCCCACAAAGTCCAGCTGTCAGTCCAAATAGAACGGCAAGCGGCACCGGCAAGTGTCCCAGTTTCGATCGCGAGTGAAGTTTCTCGACGACGTGCTCCAAAAAAAAAACAAACAAAATTCCCATTTGCATGGTGAGTGCCTGGCAGACGCGCCACTGAAATCGGATCCCTAGAGCCGCAGATTCCTCGGAAGTCTGTCGCCGAGGCAATCGATTTGGCCAAGTGTTCAATTGGGTCGTAATTTTGCAAATATCACTATTTAGCAGGGACGGGGGGATGATGGCGCCTTGTCTGCGATTTTTGGTCCTGACGCCACGTGCTTTGTTCCTAGCTTTTGGCAGAGAATGGGGTGGGCACATGACGGGGGCATGGGTTGGGGAAGGGAGCAGGGAACAGGGTACGAGGTACGAGGTGGCGTCTACGATTTCCTGTCCCATAAAAAAAAGGCGACGAATACTCGATAGTTGAACAGGCTGATCAAACAATTCTAGCTACTTAGCATAAGCCCAAGGGAGCTACAAGGGATTCTTAAAGGTATATTGATTCGAAGGGATTTGGGAAAGTAAGCAAAGGAATTTTCTTGGAAATTCACCTTTTAAACTTTGGAAAATTCCAGTAATTATTAACTTAATATTAAAAATTATTTATAATATTATTATTATTACTTTGCAGATCACCTGAGGATTTTTCCACCCAAATGTGAAATAGAAACCCCACTCAGAGGGCTTTATTTTGGGTAAGTGACCCAGGCAAAGGCCTGCAAGCTTGGTGCGTAGCGCAGCTTCTTTTGTGAATGACTCCGAGAGTTGAGTTCGGTCTCTGTTGTTTCGGATTGTTTATTTAACTCGCTGCTCTTCCGGCTACTGACTACTGACTACTGGCTACTGGCTGCTGGCTGCTGGATCCACTGGCCACTGCTGGCTTTATGGTTATGGGTACAGTAGCTCCGGCGAGGAGCAGCAACAGTAGCAATGAATTTGCATGTAGTACATGAAAACCGTGATCTCCAATTTGTTGTTGCCGAAGGAACTCGGGGATTTCGGTGGTTCGAGGATCGCAGATCGCAGATCGGGATCGGAGCAGGGGTTGGGTCTGGCATGGCGTTGCTTCGAATTGGTTACAGGGCCGTACTTGGCCAACATGCCAAAAAAAGTTTTGTAACATTATTTTAAGGTGCCGGCTTTGCGACTGCATTTGCTGCCTTGCTACCTTGCTTTCCCGTCTTCCCTGCTTTCCTGCTTAACCGATTCTTGGCCAACTTGCTAAGTTGCCAGTCTTGCGGCACTGCAAAAAAATCCGGGCTAATACAACTTGTTTTGAGATATTCTGCAGCCTTTCCACCTAGAAGTGAGTCCTTCAAGTTTCTTCTAAGAAAATGACTTTCAAATGCTTTAATCTCTTAAAAAAAATATAAAATGGTTTAATATTTTAACAGGTACCCTTTTTCTTTATTTTTTTGTGTGTCTAAAATTTTTTAGAATTTTTCTCAGTGCCCTTCTGCTGGCTCGTTGCAAGTTGTCAAGCTTGCCATGGCAAATTTGCGATCAAGCGACAACAACAGTGACAACAAGAGCCGGTGACGGGACGCCCGGTGTCCCCGTGTCCCCATGTCCCGACGTCCCCAGTGTCCCGCTGTCTTAGCCCCCTCCCCCGTGCTCTTAACACCCTGAAGCCCGAGGCTTAACCCCCTCGAGGAAGCAGCAGCAGCAGCACACACAGTGTGATCTGTGAGCCAGGCTTCTTGGGTTTCAGTTTCAGCGCTGTACATCACGTCGCCTTGTTCGCCAGCCAGGCTCCATCCTCCAGGCGAGAGCCTTCCCCTACCCACTCGGGGTTCCCAAAACTATATAGGCCTGAACTTTATTGACCATATTGATTGCTGCTGTATTGATCGCTTGTCGCTGATAACCAGGGGCTGGCTCAGTGGGATTCGGAATTCCTTGACACAGACACAGTGTTTGCTTTATGATGATGAGCCAAGGCCCTCCAAAGGCCACGTTTATGCCGTCTAAAAATTATTACAAAAAAAGGAAACCCCCTTAGAAATTAAGTTCAATTATTATTCAGGCTTTGGCCAGGGCATAAATATTTTTAACCTGAAACCTGAAGCCTCTTTTGGGGTTTCCTCGCGGCATAAACATTGGGCCCTGTCTAGCGATGGCTACCGACCTGGCTCAAAGTCAGCGGGCGGTGCCTTCCATCTCCTGGGAACTGGCAGGGAGCTGGGAGCTCCGAGCTGGAATCTCCATCTCCGGCACGTTGCATATTCATAATTTCCAGTTTCAGTTCCACAGGATTTATCAATTGCACATCTCAGTCATGAAAACGCATAAACATTTCAAAATGCCGGGCGCGGGTCAATAATTTGACATGAACGAAACAATATGCAGACACGTTCACGTTCGCAAGGGGGTTTCGCAAAAAATAAAAAAAAAAATAAAATCAGACAGAGGTAAGGAAGGTCGCCTGGCCCTGAAATGTGGCCAAGAGATCGCCTCTTCTTGGCCAAGTCGTGTGTATATAGTCCCCCATTGATGATGTGTGAATAATTGAAAGCGGCAGCAGGTTGTATTTTATTTATATTTTTTTTTTTTTGGAAGCACGAGCTTTTCCCCAGCTTGAGCTTGAGCCGCTGCTTTAACTTTCAAGCCTAGTGGCTGAGTCTGTCTGCCAACAACAGGCTAGCAAACACTCCATAAAAAGCCCCTCGAGATCAGCGCTGGCAGGGACTACTGCCCCCTGGCTTGGCTATCACCCAGGAAGAGGAACAGGCCCTTGTAAAAGCACTAAAAAAATATATACGTAGAATCCGCGTACTCAAATTCGTATTATTCTTATTTTGAGTACGGATTTTTTAAAAATTCCTAGATTACTTACTTTGAGACCAAAAAATATTTAAAATAAAGTCAAAAGTACTCACACCAAAATTAAGTACAAATATTCTTAAATTGAAATGGGTTTATCCTTAAATTTAGTACGTCTGTCAATTTATAATAAATATAGAAGAAATTTCTATAGTATTAATAAAAAAAAAGAACATTTTCTCCCTGTGCACGCATTGAATTCTTCTGCGGTGTTAAAGAGCCGAAGAAAGGGATAGGTAGACTGAGGGGGAAGACTGAGAGACGCCCACACAGACACACAGCTCTTTTTTGGAGTGCGCACACACACGCCCACCCTTTTTCCAGGGGCCATAAAGACTGAAAATCTGCAAAATCTGCAAAATCTGCAAAAATCTGAAATCCCCTTGAAGAATTCAGTTCAGCTTTCAGGGCTTTCTCCCGAAGAGTGCACTTTTGCTGTAATTAATTTATTGCTGAAATTGTCGCCCGACTTTGCGATGTGTCAAAACTATTTTTAATTGGTGTCGCCGCCGGTCGCAAGTTAGTCAGAAGAGAGTGCGATTCTCCGAAGATCGTAAACCAGGCAAAGATCAAAGCGGGAAGAATTCACTTTCTATTTTCTGCGATTTAATTGATATTTCGCGGCGTTGTGTCTGTCGCCTTCCGCAGGCTCTGCTTCTCCTCATCGGCCCACGGATAACCACGTGACTAATGTCCTGCTCAATAGACACTAAAGATGCATTACCCACAGACTGGGGTACAGGCACTGAGAGAAAATTTCTAGCCAATGAAAATATATTTAAAAAAAAAAAATTATACTCAAAAAAAACTTCAAAAGCAATGTCTCTATATTGCCTTATTTTATTTTCCTTTAGCTTATTTTCTAGTTCATAAATTAACCAGTGCTTTCTCCCAGTGTATCCAGCCGAAGCGAACCAAACCGATCCGATCCAAATGCGAGACGGAGACGAGACGCGTCGCGTCGCGAGTTCTGCGTTCACAATTGCATTTTAATGCAAATTTGGTGTCAACGCAATATCGACCATGACAGACGCAGTTCTTCGCTCCTCCAGTCTTCCCGTCCTCTCGTCTTCCAGTCTTCCAGACTCCGGCCCATTCGCAATTTCCCCTCCTCCTCCTCCTCCTCTCTTTCTCCACGCTCACGCACTTCTTGGTACCTCTCTCTCTCTCTGCCACTCTTTCTCTCCCTTGCTTACCTTTGGCGTGCACAGCTGCGGGCAGCATGATAGGACATTAGTTTAAATAAAACTTTAAATTTATAAATCTTGTTTTTCGATTTTATTTAAATAGTTATAGCTTATGATCATAGATGAGGATATATTTTAAATATACATATTTTCATTATTTAAATATTTTCAAAATTGAATATTGTGATCCCCTCCCATTGTACATGGTTTATGGCTCTCCCACACTCCTCTCTCTCCCTCCAGTCTTCCAGTCCGAATAGCTTTACAGTGCGCTCTCTTAAACTTCTATTCACGTGATATGCATTAGTGCGAAATTAACAGCAGCCGAATCAACCTTTGACGCGCGTCGGAGAGTATATAAAATAAAGAGAATAAAATCGTATTGCATTGACCGCGTCTGTGACTGTGTGCCAGTGTGTAAGTGGCGGCTGCTGGGTGTTAAAGTGACTGATTAAGTTTGTGTAGCCGTTGTTGTTGGCTGCCTTTTGACGCTAAACGAATTATACGCTTACGTAGGTGGCAGACACTCGGCGAAATCGGGGGGCAGATCGGAGACGACTTCGGGCCAGGGGGGGAGTGAAGGCACTCGAACACACGACAAATGAATTGAGACGCGCGCCGCGAAAAGTTATAAATATTGTCCCCGGGAGAGAGAGAGAGAGGCGTCGTACAAAAGTGCGGCGAGATCCTTGTGTGGGCGTCCCAAGAAGAAATCACAAAAAAATCCAGCAGGAGCAGCGAAATCAGGAGGCAGTAATGGGCTAAATATCGGAGGAGGAGGACGGCAACAGGAAATTGGCTGAAGGGTATTATGATTTACCGTCATGCCTGAGACTTCCCTCACCTACCTGGAAGGGGGATCGCTGCTGGGGCTTAATAAGTGAGTTAATTCTTTATATATTTTAATATAATTTATCTTTAAAAGGAAATTATTTTCCTACTTAAAGAAATTCCCATTCCTTTTTATTTTTATTATATATTTAATTAAGAGTTGCAGTTGCAACCATCAATATCTTAAAGGATAGAGGCGTTACCTCTTTCTCTAGTTGTCTTCTGCCATTTCCCGATTCCCAAAAACCATGACATCTAATAATAAAGTCGTAAAAATATCGCACGCACTCGTAAAAGTTTCCCTTGGATTTATGAGAGTTTCAAGTACTTTTTATGGCGCCGCGGCTACTGTCTGAGGATCGATACTCGACGCTAGGTACTCAGGTGCTAGGTACTTGCAATTTAAACCTTTCCTCGGATCGAATCGGATCGGTTTATGGCGATCGTTAAGTCATGGATCGGGTTAGCTACCTGTCGCCCATTGAGGGAAATGCCAGGGCAAGGCCGCCCATTGATGTTTATCGGGTTATCGGTGAAAGTTTTATGGCTTGTTACGCTCGTAACTATCCTCATGGCTACCCTATATATACCCTTTATGGCCCCGAGATGCTATCTAATCTCTCCGAGGGCCAAGGGCCAGCTACCGAGACTTTTCTATTGACTTTTTATGGGTATTATATATTAAGAAAGGGGAGTAACTCTTTATTATTATATTCTTTATGCTGTATTGTTATTTATTCTTTTAGTTTGGTTAACTTATTAAATGGTAATTATAGTAAAAATGCATTTTAAAGGAAGTAAATTATGAATATTATTTATTCCTTGGGTTTGGTTAACTTATTAAATAGTAATTATAGTAATATTAATTAATATATATATAAATCAATTAAGTAAATTTAGTAAAAATGCATTTTAAAGCAGGAAAATTATGATTATTTTCCAAGGAGCTTTGTAAATGCAATTTTCAAGTCTTATCTATCTTCGATTTAGCAGATAAATCATAAATAATTGATTGGCTTTTCCTTGTCAGTTTTGAGTAAAGGCTTTAAGGGATTCTACTACCCTATCCCTTCAATATCTGGGCCCATTGTCATTGCGTCCACTCGACCGCATCAAAGGAAAGCGGCCTTCAATATCTTGGCCATATTATTGGGACCCGTCATTTCCGATGGCTCCCGTTTTTTATTGCTTCCTGTCGCGCTTTTCCAGCTTCCTGGGACCCCGCTTTCCCTTTGATTTTATTCAGTTTTTCTGTTTTTTTTCTTGTCGTTTTGTCGTTTGTCAGCCGCCTTGAATCGCATTTCAAAAGGCAACTTAATCGAGCAAAATAAACCGTTTTCATATGCTCGAATTGAGGCAAACACGTCGAATTACACAGGGGGGGAGGCTTGTTGTCATTCGGTTTTTGGTTCTTTGGGGAATTTCCAAACCTCTCCGGCTGCCCCAGCTCCCGGCTCTTTTTTTGCACGGATTTTCTTGTTCACTTCACGCGCCGTTCGAAATGCGCGCGAAATCCTCAGGTTTTTTCGCATCCAACTTGGGCGGGAGGTCGCCTTTGCCTTTGTCAAAGGATTATCACTTCCTTTCAAAGGGATATATATTGCAGGAAAGGAGCGGAGGCGAGAGGGAGGCAGCGAGTAAGAGAGATAGCGGGAGAGCGGGCTCTGGTGCTAATGAGCCGAGCCCGTAACTGACTCTCTTGACACTTGGGAAAAAAAGGAAGAAAATTAATATAAATATTAAATGTATTTATTTAAAAACTGAAATATGCATCAAGAAAATATAATAAATATAATATATAAATATAAAAAAATAAACAAACAAATATATAGAAGGTTTCTCTTAAAGATTTATTCAAGTTTTCCCTTCTATTCATATTTAAAGATGAATAAAAACCATAGAACCCCAGTTGATGTCTTAACAAATCCCATCTAAATATCCCTTGGCTTTTACCCTCTATTTTCTCCCAGTGCTGACCCCCCTCCTACCCCTGGTTTTTCTCAGTACATGTGGCTGTAGATGCTTTTGGATTGACAGTGTGCAATATGCGTTGATTTTTTATGGCCTTCAATTCGCCGTGGATGGCTGTGGGGCCGCAAATGCCGAACTCCTCCGAACTCGGAGTCTTCCTCGGAGTCGGAGACTTGTGCTCTGCCGATCTCGAAATGCAGATAATAATTATTTCAATATGTGTGACTGACTTGCTCGAATGACTGACTGACTGACAGGGGACGGACTGAGATCGGCGCAGGGCAATGCCAATGCCAAAGCCAAAGCCAAAGCCAAAGCGTCGTCCGTCGTCCCAGATCGTCATCGTGATGATCTTCATTATCATTATGCGAGTGGATCAAAACCGCGACGCCGCCAAACAACATTTCAGTTCAGTTCGGATCAGTTCAGTCTCTTTCTTATTTATTTATTTATTTATTTTGCAAACTCTCTGGAAGGGGTATGGCGAATTTGAGGAGAGGTTGGGCTGGATTTTCAGAAGAAAGTGGGTTTAGAATAAAGTTAAACAAAAGGAGAAGGGAACTAAATTATTAAAAAATATAATTAACTTAAGGGTAAATCTTTATAAGAAAATCTTTATAAGAAATTGTATTAAAATAATGATTTCATAGATAAATTTTATGTCAAGAAGCCTGTCTCCTTCAACTTCAGTTATTTCTTAGCTTGAACCCTTGTTCTTTTTCGATTTTTTTCTCTACTTAGAGGTAGTTCTACTTAAGCAAAACCAGTAAAAATAGTGTATTTCCCCTTTCGATCTGCAGGAATTAATATTTATTTAAGTTTTCTCTCCCCACTTGTATTTTTGTTTTTGCATGTGCTCTGGTTATTGTTCTTGTTGTTGGTTTTCACTTAATCACTTGCTTCAGTTGTTTTTGTATTCTTTAAGTTGAAAATTGAATTTCTAAGAATTACAAAACAGCAGGAGCAGCCCCAGCAGGGCAACAAAGTGCCGTTGGCATGTCAGCCTCATCCAGCTCCTCTCCCAAGTCCGGAAAATAAGGGATTCCGCATATATTCCCATTTGATCTGGATACTTTATCCCCATCGCGTATATCTGGCTTCGTTTCATTGCATTGCATTAATTTTGCCAATTAAAAAGTAAATAGAGCCTGCATCCTTTTTCGGTAAGTGAGGCCTTTCCTTCGGTTGTTGTGGGCGCGCAAAAGTTTTCAATACAATTTAATCCAATCTGAACACATATGGATGGAGATGAGGAGGCGGATGTGGCCCCAGGCCAGGGCCACGCCCCATCCGCCCCACGAATAAATTTTGAAATTCTGGAATTATTGCCCCAAGTGCCTGGCTCAATTCAATCAGTTTTCCGGGGAAGCCGCAGATGAAGCTGGAGATGGCCATGGTAACCGCAGTAAAATGAAGGGCAGGTTTCAGCCAGGTTTCTGCCTCTCCACCTGGATAGAGGCAATCATTTCGTTTATATTGCGAGGGGATGATGCAGGCCAGGTATTAAAAGTATATAAGGTATAGAAGATATTTATAAAATAATATCAGCAATATATATTCATTAAAATAAAGCAGTTTCTAATTTAAATGTAATATAAATAAGAAAAGAGAATATTCTAAATGTGCTTAGCTTTTATTTAAATATTTTCTTTAGATACTTTTATAGTATTTACCTTTTCCTTATCTGTTTTCTAATTTAAAAGTAATATAAATAAGAAAAGGGAATATTCTAAACGTGTTTAGCTTTTATTTAAATATTTTCTCAAAATCCTTTTATATTATTTACCTATTCCTTATCTAAAAAATGCGTTAATTTATTTGCTTACTATTTATTTATATTTTTTACTGCCTTTATATATTCCAAACTATATCTAAGGTGACTTTTCCCTCCCCTACTTTTCACTTGAGGACAAGTTCACTGAAGTCCAACCACCTGTCACACTCATGTGAGGCGTGTGTGTGTGCTTTGTGGGGCATTCTTTTTATTTTATTTTATATTTTCCTTTAGTCTTTTTTTTTTGGGGGCGTTGGTTCTTCGGTGGTCTTCCTCCGCACTTCTGTGGGGGATTCGGGGGCAATCTTCTGGGGCATCCAGTCGCAACCGTTTTGTGGCGCAATTGTCTCAACCGTCGACGCGTCGCCTGCGTATCGCATATCGCAGCTGATGGGCTGGTCCGAGGCAGGGCTAAGGCAGCTAACAGCCAACAGCTAACAGCTAACAGCTAAACCAGCCAAGACCGCCCCACCCTTGGCCCCAACCCCCCGCCCCTTTTGGCCCCTCTCTGGCAGCAGCCAGCCATTCGTATAATTGTCGATGCGTTAAGGTAATTGTACACCAAGCCAACAGCCAGCAGCTCAGGCGGACCTGGCCAAAAGCAGAGCGGAGCAAGGCCGAGCCAAAGGCAGCACTGCAAGGAAAGAGAGATACTTGGGGATTTTTTCTTAGATTTTTATTGGGGTATTTATAGGGATTTTTAACTTTTATTCAAGGTTATATTTAAAATTGGAATTGGAATAGATTTTTTAGAAATTTTTAGAAGGAAATATATATTTTTTGGGCTTACAAATATAAACCATAAAGTCACAGCTTTAAACCCAGAATAAGTCTAAACAATTTAAAGTTTACATTCCTCAAAAAATCAAACTATATATAATAAATTCCTCATAAAACTGGATACAGTTGAAATCAGAATACCAGACGGGGAAATTCCATTCCCTTTTTGTTTTGTAAATAATTACAATCAAGCTTCCAAGCTTAGTGTTTACTTTTGCGCTCAGTGCACAAGTGTATCTGTATCTGTAACTGTAAGAGGGGGAGGTGTATCTCTCGGATAGATAGCTGCCTTCTGTTCAATGCCATCTCGTCGTCGATTCACTCAGTCGTTTCCAAGTTTGCGTTTGTCGTCGTTTGCCATATTGATGGCACGCTCCGCCGCCTGCGCCTGCCTGGGCTGGCTTTCCCCCATTTCCCGGCCGAAAACGCCACCCACTTTTTGCATCCCCCTTCCGTTTTCCGTCTGGAAGAAGGCATTTAAAATTTTAGTTTCTGCTGACAACTAGCATTTAGCATTTTGCCAGAGAGATACACAGACAGACAGACATCGGTCTTAGTTTGGTTTTCGGTGTTTGGTTTTGGTCTGATTTGCTAGATTTGATTTCAGGAAATCCATCTCGTTCCATCTCAACTTTATCCACCTGCCTGAATGCACTCGCACTCGCAATATATACAATCTCGGTTTTGGATTCCGATTTGGCTCCAACTCCATCGCCTGCCTTTTGTCTGCCATTGTCTCTGGGCCGCCTTTTGTTGCAATTGAAAAATTATAGCAATTAAATGCAATCCCCGAGACGAGACCAAACCAGACCGATTTAAGCCGAACACCGGCCAAGGTCCAGATTGGTTTGGCAATGCGAAATGGGATTAGATTCACCTGCTCAGCTCAGCTCTGCTCTGCGGTTACGAAAACTCACAGTTTTCCTCTCTAAAACCCGGCCATTCGATATTCCAGGTGGTTTTCCAGTTGAGTTTGCCCGAGGTTGAACTTCCGATTAATCTGGGATTCGATGGAGCTTGTGCTTATAGATTCCTTCCAGATATATTTCTTAGGGAATTTCCTAGGTTATAGTACTCTGTTTTAAGATATATTTCTAACCAAGTGATGGGCCTCAATTCCCTGAAAGTTCTCCATCAGCTTTCGGCCGGCGCTTGTTTGGGGAATTATTCAGAGGCCTGTTCCAGGAGTTACCGACATCGTTCGACACACATATATCACATATATCACATATATCATGGTATATCCGAGGGTTCGTTTGTTCGCTGGCAGTTTTGTATAATTTTTATATGCAGTCATCAACAGCTCATATATATTTTTATTGCCGGCGCGGACAGCGATATGCATCTGAGGCATCAGAAAACAAGAAAAAGATGCGATGCGATCCCGAACCCAATCCCAATCCCAAACCCAATGATGATGATGATGATGGCGGTGGTGGGGATGCGACGATGATGACTATTTCTGCGTACAGATTTCCAATAAAAATTTTGTCGACTTGAGTTCGGCTTCGGCTTGAGCTCTGCCTCTCCGTATTTCATCTGGATGTGAGCGAGATTTACACGCAGATACAGATACGGAATAACAACAATAAAACCCACTCGACTTAGTCACTCGCCTCTCTCTCTCTGTAAAGATTTATTTCTTTATTTTGGCAGCCAGTCTCCGTCTCCGTCTCTGTGTCTGTTTTATTACCAGGAAATTTGTATTTAATACGTTTTTTCCGCGTTTTTCGGGTGCGACAATGTCGCCTCTGAGCTGACTTTAACCCACTAACCGCTGGTTCTTCTCCGCCTAACCGCCGGTTATCTGAGACCCCCATCGCGACACGAGTCTCTGGGAATGTGATCTAGTTTGGCCAAGTTGGTAGCCGATTTTCAATGGAAGCCACACACAATCAATCGCTCTTCGCAGAAGTCACGATCTCCGGAGTCCGGAGCTTACAGCCTATATAGGAGCTGCTGCTTCTGGCCGATCTTATCGAGGCCTCTCCTAATCGATTTCGGGGTATTTCGGGGTATATAGAGCTAGACTTTTTTTGGGATAATGTTTTGGCAGCTAAATACAAAAATATCTTTAATAATATATTTTTTTGTAATGGAAATACCTATACAAAAAATACAGAAATTGCTCAGAAAATATGGCAACTATTTTAAAATATTTGTTATAAAAGAAATAACTATAAATATAATTCAAAAATTGCTTAAAGAGCTTAGGAAATATTGAGGCTTTTTATTAATATTTTCTATACAAGAAATAACTATACAAAATATACAGAAATGGCTTGCAAAGTTTGCTTAATAATGAGATTACTTTATAGTATTTTTTATAAAAGAAACAACTGTAAGGAAAATTTCTATTGCGAATATTTTTTTTTACACACAAATATCAATACAAAAATATACAGAAATTGCTCAGATAATATTGAGACTATTTAATAATATTTTTTATAAAAGAAATTATAAATATAATTCAGAAATTGCTTAAGTAGCTTTGAAAATATTGAAGCTATTAAATAATTTTTTGTATACAAGAAATACCTATACAAAAAAATACAGAAATTGCTTGAAAAGTTTGCAGATAATGAGACTCTCTTAAAATAATTTTTATACAAGAAACAACTATAAGCATAATTCAGAAATTTCTTGATACGTTTTAAAAATATTGAGGCTATTTATTAATATTTTTCATACAAGAAGTAGGTTATACAAAAGATACAGAAATTGCTTGGAGAGCTTGAAGAATAATGGGACAATTTTTTTTTACAAGAAATACCTATACAAAAAATACAAAAATTGCTCAGAAAATAATTAGACTATTTAATAATATTTTATGTAAAAGAAATAACTATAAATATAATTCAGAAATTACTCGAGTTGTTAGAAAATGTATTAAATATTTAATAATATTTTTTATACATGAAAAACTATACAAATATGCAGAAATTGCTTGGAAAGTTTGCAGATTTAGAAGATTACTTCATAATAACTGTAAAGAAAATACAGAAATTGCTGGCAAAGTTTTCAAAATATTAAAACTATTTAAAAATATTTTCTTTTATATGTTATGTGTATATTTTTTAGCCCCATTTTTTCGAAATTCTTCAGAAGAACAGCTGTTGTTTATGAGTAAGAGGTGAACGTGTCAGAAACTGACCAATCGATAGGTCAAAGGTGTCCAGAAATATCGATAGCCTAAAGTTCAATAGGGATTTTACTTTTTCTCAATGCCCATCCCCATATTTATTAATTTTTAAAATTTCTTAATCAAGGTAGCCTTGACCCAGGCCAAACGAAGCTGTCAAAGTCTGTGGCCTGGTTTTTCGTTTCCCAACTTCATTCGAGCTGGAAAATCAAGCGAGAGCGAACCTAAAAATTTTATAAATCATTTCATTGAAGTTTTTTGTAAATTGAAAATCTAAAATACCAGCCATGGGTCGTGCTAAGAGCAACCAGGGCTGGCGCCACTGGCGCAAGCAGAAGAAGCAGGGAGTGCGCGAGCTGGAGGAGTACCTGATGACCCCCGAGGAGGTGGAGCAGAGCGCCAAGGTCTCCTCGCAGAAGCTGCGTCTGGAGATGGCTGCCCTGCCGGAGCCCAAGGCTATGCCACAGCTGGCAGACCCGAAAGCCTACGGCGACTGGCGCCTGCCGCCCGGCCACGAGAACTGGGTCCAGGACCGTATCAAGGCCATCACGGAGACCCCCTTTCCGGAGGTGTTCTCCCCACCGCTGCCGCGGGTCCAGATGGAACAGGTGAAGGACCCACCCATGTTCGGTCCACCTCCCGCCAGCGGGGAGATCTTCAAGGGAGTGTACCCCGAGCTGGCTGAGCAGGCCAAGGCCTTCCTTGAGCCGCCGCCGCCGCCGGAGAGCGAGGGCGCCGTGGGCTACGACCAGGAGTACTATGCCACGCCCTACCTGATCAGGCGTGTGGGCCGTCGCAAGCCACCGTCGGTGGCCTACAGAGGACCCTCTATTATGGATGCCCGGCGCTGCGCCCAGATGATCGCCGATGACCGGAAGCGGCAGGCGGCCAAGGCCAGGAAGATGCCCAAGGCCAAGGCCAAGGCAAAGAAGAAGGTCCTTAATAAGCCCATGTGGAGTTGGAGGTGCAAGAAGTGGCTGCGCCTCAATAAGAACAAGAAGAAGCCACAGAAGACCAAGTTGGAGCCCCAGTCGGAGCAGGACAAGGAGATGGAGGTGGTGCTGAACGAGTTTGAGGACATGTGTTTGGAGGAGGCCTCGGGCTACTCCTCGGACGCCTCGACCACCAGTCTCATGGAGTTCCTCGCACTGGAAAAGAGCATGGAATAATAGGATGTCCTCTAGAAGGCAGCCTTATAAATAACACATCGTTTAATACGATTTCACGATACAAATTCAAGTCACTTTTCTACACAGAAACACGGCATTTCTAATATCTTTCGAAATGAAATTCCAAAACAATATTCATATTCAATTATCAAAAGCCCTCATACCGGCGATTTCACGCAATTAACAAGACCAGCAGTTGAGATAAAACACAGACACGAGAGCGGCGGCAATTGTAACAGGCGGCAGGCGGCAGACTCATCGATCAGTTGATATTAATAAAATACTCAATAAATGCGCTCACAAAAACGTGTGCAGGCAATCGATCAATCAGCATTTGACAGGCCCGCTAAATCGAGTCCGACTGGGATTGGGACTGGGATTCGGACTCTGAGTTGGCTGACAGCCAGTCTGCTACCAATCTGCGAGCAGGGAGACTTCAAAACAATTACACAGCAACATTTCCCAGAGCGGCTCTCGAGTATCTCTGCCACTGGTCAGGGTATGGGTATGGGTATGGGTTTGGGTACGAGCTTGAGTCCGAGTTTGAATACGAGTTGGTTCTCTGTTGACTCAAGCGATTAATCGATAACAAATAAAAACATTTCGACAACTACTTCCAACGAACGCGCTCCAAGCAGTCCGCGAAACAGCAGTGCCAACTTCAGAACAAAACAGAGAAGAAGCCCCAGCCCCACACTCCATTTGGTTACACTGCAAATAAAGGGATAGAAAAATATTTTAAAAAATTATACATCTCATGACATTATGACACTGCATTATTGTTTCAATTACAGGCAGGGTCACACTTGTTTTAACTTTAAAAGCGTGTCGTTGAAAATGTATTATACTTATACTGCTTGTATAAAATAAATAATTCATATCTTTATCAAAAAAATATATATACTACATAAACTAATATTAAATACATTTGGAATCTAAAATCTTCAATTTAACCTAAGAAAATTTTCAAATATTCATTGTCATATTTTCCAAACATAAATTGATGTTTCTAAACCGTTATACCGCTTAAAAAGTTTTTTCCTGCACAGCAGAAACTTTATTTATGGAAATAAAATATAGAACTTTCAATTACTTATCCAATTTCTCCCCGTGTAACCCCTGCCCCTGAACAAAACTCCATCGGAGGCTGTCAACAACTCGACATTGTGTGTATGAGTGGCGTGGTACGCATAAATGCCATGGAAATTTTCTTTTTAATCAATTATGAGTATTAAGCCGAGGGGCCATATGGGGCTGTGGGGATTTTGGACGGACGACGGACTCCTTCTTCTTCTTCTTCTGGAGGGGATTCGGCGGGACCGTGTGTATCTGGTATCTTGTATTTTGTATCTGCGATCGAATGCGAATCCGAATGCGAAGGGCGCGCGCGCGGCGTTTGCGTTTGCGAGATAAAAATCGCAAACATTCTTTATTGAATGCTGTGGATGCCAACGCCACAGTCATGCAGGGAGAGAGAGAAATCTCTCCCCCTCGATTTGTGTAATCCCCAGGCCCAAGTAGCACTTCGAGTACCACTCCAGCTGAAGGAGGAGCAGCGTTTGCCCTCTGCCATTCCGCTCCACCGGATCGCTGCGGGCACGGCAATAGATCTGCGCCAAGGGGTCTGGATGGATTATTGGGAATTCGCGGATGTTCAAGGAGTTCTCGAAGATCACAAATAAACAAAGGTGGTTGTGGGGAAGGGAATTTCTAAGAGAAGAAGAACATAAATGTTTTTTTATTAATTTAAAAAAATGTGTTTTTAACTTAAACTTTAATTTTAAAATTTTTTTGTTTAAAAGATATCTTAAATTATCTAAGAATTGTACCATAAACGACTTTGGCTTTAAAATCTGTTGAAAATTATTGCCTAAATGTATGCAGTTTTTTTTTTGTCGAATTATTTAATTATCCTTAATAGATAGTATTTATGGTATTTTTCATAGTAAAAGTAACCATAACTCCCTCAAGCCAGCCATGATTTCGACTCGATTTGTTTTCATGTGCCAGTTTTTATTAGCTTAATATGTCTTTCTTTCCATATTTCATTGTTTATTGATTAAGCTTTAAATTTCCAATCGAAAAGTATTAAAGATTAAAAAAATAAGCCCCTTTTGGTTGAGATATGCCCTCAAGAAGGTGCGAAAAAGGTTGATTCTAGGGATGTCCTTAATCGATTTTAAATTAATATATATTAATATACATTTTGAATATTGTTGGCATAGCTTACTTTTGGTTTAAATTTTTATTAATTCGAAGTCCTTGGATATGTTTTGTGGTTCTTCCCGAGAAGCCATACTCCTTGGGCTTCGAGGGGAAGCGCACAAATCATAATCGGTGGCTGGTAGACAGTAGCTGCATACGCTTCAAACGGTCGACAGTTTGTCTGTCAAATTGACATTACACGCAGCGCTGCGACTGCGACGCCGGCAGAGGGCAAGTCAAGTGCCGGCAGAGGCTGAGCCAGCAACAAGTTGCATTTACAGGGACTCGGACACTGAGAGATATAAAGGAAGTTATGGCTATTAATTTCCATTAATTGTTACAAAAGAAATTGATCATTATTTACTGCGAGTTCAGACCATTCTAAATATTTACTTTTAAATCAGTGTGACCTTAGTTTCATAAAAAAAAATCCTAACCTCTAACAGTTGTTCTTTTCTAGATTCTACTTTATTATTATTTTGTTTTGTGTGATAAAACTTTTAATTAATGAAAACTTGAATGCAGTTTTATAACATTTAATACTGAAGGGGGTTGTTCCCTATTGAAATATTGAAATAAAGTTTTCTTCAGTCAGAATTAACTTCTAGTAAAGATGGCTTCCTTCTGAAACAGGTAAAAATTTGATGGTTTCTATTAGAATATTCCCTATTATTTTCCACCGTGAACCTGGAGCTTTTCTTAGTTTTGGACTTGGTCTTGGACGCGGATTTGGATTTGGAAACGGGGTCTGAGTCTGAGTCTGAGGCTGAGGCTTCGACTGAGCCTTCACCTTCGCCTTCACCTTCGTCTGCGTCCGGGCGTAGGCCGCTTGACTGACTGACTGGGACTTGGCTGTTGGCTTCTGTTTGCGGCGCTGACTCAGCTGAATCTGCATCTGGATTCGCTTGGAGATGGAGCTCGGAGCTCCAAGCTGGACCTGGAGCTGGAGCTCGACCCGAAGCCGATGATTTTCCGCTTGGCTTGGCTGGCTGGCTGGCAGAGCCTGTTGGCAACCTGTTGGCAACTCATTAAATAATGCCGATGACTGGACAAATTCGTATGCCTCGTATTCGTATTCCTTCTTTTTTTTTTCTCAACTCGAAACTCGAATGAAAAGTGATTAAACAAGCGCAGCGTAATCCTTGTTGTGCAGTGGAATTGCATTTGACTTTGGGTCTCGGTCTCCAGACAGCGGCGGAACGTTGGCGTTATAATTCAGAGCCAGACCCAGCCGCAGGCCCACCTCCAATCCCGATCTCCTCCAGCTGACAGTTCTCCTCCTCCGTCTGGGCTTCTGTTCCCTCTGTGCGAGTGTGTTTGTGCCAAAGTGACACTTGTACAGATTTTCTTAATGCGCCAAAGTGCCACTTGTCGTCTGTTGACGCTCCTCGTCCTCGTCCTGGGCCTCGTCCTCGTCCTCGTCCTCTATCCAAAATCGAAGCCGTTTTGTACGTGTCTCAGTGGCAGTGAAATTCTGTTAAATCAGCGCTGGCTGCCGGGCTGCCTGAGCCCTCTGACAATCCTCGAAAACTTGTTCTAATTGCTGGCCAACGCACAATTTGTCACATGCCAAATTAATAAGCGACTTGGCCAAGATGCAAAAACGGTAGCAGCTGATTTTTGGCCCGGCATCGGGCTCCCTTGATTGAGTGGATGAGTTGTTATAATTTCCGCGCGAGTGGGCTGTTGCTGCCGAGAGTAGTTTTCAGGGACTTGACACTTGAAATGTGTGAGGTCTGGGCCTTTGTTTATATTATTTTTGGCTTAAGAACTTGCCCAGCAAGGTATTTGTATTTTTTCTACACTATTTACTTGTATTGAGGCCTTATTGGCCCAGGTTGAAGCCGCCATTGCGCGTAATTACCTGCTTCCAATCGCCGGACATTTAATAAATCCCAAAGGGGCGTTTTTAAGAAGCTCCAGCGAACCAGCGAATTACTCTTAATTGCCGCTAGTTGGAGTGATTATTCTAAGGGGTAGTAACGGGGGTATTATTCCAGGGAATTTCTTTAGTTTCCTGGGAATTTTTGAGAATATTCGTATTATTTATTGACCTTGTTCTGGCGTTTTGTTTCAAGAGTTTCTTATCATAATATTGTACTTTAGGGAGTACTTAAAATAATTGCGATTTGTTCAAGTGATTGGTAAAAATCCAGCTTTGCCTTTCGAGGCTTAATTATAAATTGCATTACATTTATAAAAGTATATAAACACTTTACTAATTAAATAAGGAATAATTTTAAATATAATTTTTAGTTATCATTCCTTTTTTTAATATATTAAATTTATTAATAGGTATTTCCCAGTCCTTCCCTTGCTTTAGCCCATTTTCGCACTTGTTGCTGTTGCAATAATAGGGCCAAGCCTTGGGGCAGTCTTTATTTCTTGTTTTTGTTTTATTTTTCTCTCTTGTTTTATTTGTGATGTTTTTTTCCCGAACCCGGCTGACTGGCTTCCCTCTCTGGTTGAGGCTGCCACTTAATTTATTTGTCACCGAACCGAAGCGCAAATGAAGTTCGAAAAAAGCGACATGCAAAGGCAGCGTCGAGAAGCGTCCACGGAATCGTTTGAATCTCGCGGGGAAGCGGAGGGAGGCAAGACAGCAGAAGGCAGAAGGCAGCGAGAGGCAGCAAAAACGCTGAAGAAATAATTACAAATTAAAATGAAACACGGAATGGGACAGACACATCACATGAGGAAGAGCTGGCTGGCCTGGGGTCTGGGGTCTGGGGTCTGCGGTCTGAGGAGAGGTTTTTACCAAGTTTTACCAAGTTTATAAATAGCTGCGTTGACGACGCCGCCGCTGGCCACGCATGCGCAAAGATTTGTCATAATTGATAAACGACAGCGGACACAGAGGAAAATTAAGAAAATATTGTTACAAAAAACAAGAGAGGAAAATACTCCTCCAAAACTACAAGTTTTAGGGGTGGACCGAGCGGCGATCTCAAGATCATGCCTCGCCGAGCATACAAATCGAAGAGCAGGGAAAAACTATTTAGATAGAAATCAGGGAGAAATAAAAGGAAATCATTAAAGTTAATTTTAGTAAAATTTATTAGTAAAGGGAACTTTGCTTAATTAATGGGTTTTTAAAAAAAGAATTTAGGAAGAAACGTTTTTAAGGAAATTAAGTTCAAAAGTTTGGGTGATTAACAAAAAAGAAATATAAGATTTCAGCAACCGAATAAATACTTTAAATTCAAAGTGTAAATACTTATCTTTATTTTAGTAAAATAATTTAAATTTAAACTCTCTCAGAAGTATTTTTATTTCTATCATCCAGTTTTAATATATTTATTTATAATACCTCTTCGAATTCTCCCTTTTGCAACCTTTGCAAATTTATTGACTTTTAATTCAAAATTAAGTTCAAATTTGGAATTTCATTAACCGAATAATTATTTTAAATTCAAAGTTAAAATACTTTTCTTTATTTTATTAATATATTTTAAATATAAACTCTCTCAGAAGTACTTTTAATTTTATCATCCAGTTTTTATATATTTATTTATAATACCTCTTCGAATTCTCCCTTTGCAACCTTTGCATTTTATTTGACTTTTAATTCGAAATTAAGTTCAGAAGTTTGTGCAATTGAAAAAAATAAAGAAATATAGAGTTTCAGTAAATGAATAATTATTTTAAATTCAAAGTTTAAATACTTTTCTTAATTTAAGTAATTTCATTTGAACATAAACTCTCTCAGAAGCTCTTTAATTTTATCATCCAGTTTTTATTTATTTATTTATAATACCTCTTCGAATTCTCCCTTTGCAACCTTTGCAAATTAATTGACTTTCAAATTGAAATTAGGTTCAGAAGTTTTTGTAGTTGACAAAAAGTAAAATAAATATAGAACTTCAGTAAATGAATAATTATTTTAAATTCAAAGTTAAAATACTTTTCTTAATTTTAGTAAAATAATTTAAATTTAAACTCTCTCAGAAGTACTTTTATTTCTATCATCCAGTTTGAATATATTTATTTATAATACCTCATCGAATTCTCCCTTTGCAACCTTTGCAAATTAATTGACTTTCAATCTGGGCATCCAGCAGATTCGCAGATAGCAGATATCCACAAGATACTCGCAGCAGCTGCCGCAGCAGACGGGGAAAAAAAATCAGAAAATCTGGAAAGAGGCACAGGTGACGATGACAATGACAATGACAACTTCAGCAGTTCAGCCTTAACTGCAACTGCAACTTCAACTTCAACTTGAGCCCCGAACGATGACGCCAAATTGGCAACGCGTTTCTGGTCGCTGGTCGTTGGCCAAGTCGGTATCTGGCTGCCTTTTTTTTTTGTGGCCCGAACGTGAGAACCAATTGCTATGTATGGTCATTACAAGCCGACCAGTTAGAGCGAGAGGTAACCCATAAATATTTTAATGATGATTACATTTTAAAAACGAGCGCTGCTCGGCGGCGGCTCTCAAAATCGAATGGGAAATCAGACACAGGTATCATCGGGATCGGTTCGGATCTGGATCCAGTGATGAGCTACTACTCCCGGCACTGGGCGACACTGACGACATTTTTCGAATCGCATTGACAGGCCGGGCCGGGGCTAAAAGCGATAATTATTGGCCAACTCGCAGCGGGCAGCGAGAGCTGAGCTGAAGCTGAAGCTGAGCTGTAAGTGTCGGCGATCGTGTTCCGCGGCAGCTGTTTCTTGGGTTCATATACCCCCCCCCCCCCCCCCCCCCCACGTTATACCCCCCCCCCACCCTGNATTCCCCCCCCCCCCCCTACCCCTACGGAATTCCCCCCCTCCCCCTTGATGCCGATCGACGGCGTCTTGCCAATGTAATTTCAATAATTTTATCTGCCGCCGCTCGCGTCTGCCGTGATTCGATTGGCGAGCGGTGACAGATCAAAGACGTAAAGTTGTGCTCCATACACGGAGAGAAAATGTTAGAGCTGAGGGGGAAGTTATTAAGAAAATTAAAAATTAAAAGCCTTTAACTGTGAATAATTGAATTAAATTGCGGAGTTCCTTCGGGAAGAGGGAATAATAAATGAATCATGGGATTTTTAAGGATAATTTAGCAAACGATGAAAGGAAGCTCTCTCTGACTTCGAGGAAACTTTTAGGCATAAAGAAAATAGCGGAAAAATCTGGCTTTAATTTATTTTCGCTCAGTGCGCTCGGCGGCAAAAGATCAGTGATCGGCAACCGATGGGTGGAGCTGCCTTGGCTCGGAGCACTGCCTGCTCCAGATGTTTAGCCGCTGAGGAGCCTCAAAGAAGCAGAGCTCTGCCAGCGATCGCAATCGGATCCGGGCTGGGTTCCAGGTTCCCGGTTTCTGGCTGGGTTCGAGGTTCGAGTCCCAGTCCCAGTCCCAGGACAGAGGCGGCAGTAGTGCGATGTGCAATCATCAACTTCAGAGCGAGCGTCATCAGCCGAAAGCACTGCCAATTACTCGCCGGCATTGCTGACATGCCTTTTGCCATTTGCATCGTTTTGTGTATTTTGTATTTTGTATTTCGTATTTCGTATTGATTTGTTTAACTCTTGTGTTCCGTGCGGAGTTTTTCGGCCAAGATCCGATCGATCCTCCTGCATTTTTCTCCCACGGCCAAGCGTGTGAATGGCAGGGAGTTCAATGTGCGCGTCCGATCAAAAATATGTCAAAAATCTATCGGGGAGCGGCGGCATCGATTGCATGCCCCTCATCGATACCTGCCCCTTCGATCAAGTGCATTCCTGGGCGTGTTCTGTAGGTCAGTTATCGACCCAGTTTACGTGACGCAATCAGCCGGGATTCTTGGGGGTTCGAAAGAAAGGCAAAGGGGTCTGTAATTGATTGGTGATTTAAATGGTTATTTAATTAAAATATTTAAAATTATTAATTTGGGGAAGTTGGGTTTTTAAAATTTCTTTAAATTTTTTTCAGATTTTTAACATAATTTGTAGAACTAAATATTTGAACCCCTAACTATAATTAAATATGTGTATTTCCCTCTATTCCCAGCGAACTTTAGTACATCTTTCTTTTCAAATATTCCCTTTTGGCCATGCATTTTTGTATTAAATTTGATTGAAATACTTAAAATAATATTTATAGAAAACATTTAAGGAAGTTGTGTTTCTAAATTTCCTTTTATTCCTAACAAACTTAAGTACATCTTTCTTTTTAAAATTCCCTTTTTGACAATACATTTTTCCTTTTAAATTAAACGCAATCAGCCGGGATTCTTAAAGGATCGAAAGGCGAAGAGGCCTGTAACTGATTGATAATTTAAATGGTTATTTAATCGCTTGATTAAAATATTTTAAATAATCTTAATTGAACATATGTAAAATATTTAGGGAAGTTGTGTTTCTACATTTTTTTAATTTATAAATCAGAGTTTCAAAATCATTTGTAGATCTCAAAAAACAAAGACCTAACTCTAATTATATTTCCTTTTTTTCCCAACAAACTTTAATTTACATTTGCTTTCTTGACAAGGCATTTTCCCCCTTAAATTAAACCCCCTAAATAATATATTTCCCAAAAATAATCCACCAAATAAACCCCAAACTCTCCCAATCAGTTAGATCCACTTTCGGGCAATTAAAATTCGATTGAAATCGCCACGAGGTGAACATGCTAATGGCAGATCCATGCCACGCCACGCCGCGCCTCGCCTTTAATTTTTCCCACACCAATTTGGCGATCGGTGCGGTGCGGGGACGGGGGCTATGAACCCCAATATCGGGGTTCGCCCCCCTGTGTGCCCCGCCCCTGAAAGAAAAAAGCGCAGTCGCATTTCATTTGGGATTCCGTGAGCGTTTCGGTTTAAACATAAAATAAATAAAAATCAGTACAATTCGAAGAGCTGTGTTGTCGCCTTTGAGCTTTTGCGACAATCACTCACGTTGCCATTTGGCGGTTCCGTCTCAGGGCCCCCCCTTGGACCCTTTCCCTGCCACATCCCTTCCTCGAGCGTTCAATCATCGGCAGATCGCCTTTGAGTTCGAGTTCGTTCGTTCGTTAAACGTTCTGCGTATTGAAATGAAATTTGTGTCGCTCGACACGATGACTTATTCAATTATTCGATACGAATACCACGTGATTGAATTATTGAAATTAACTGGCGGCTGGGGATTGAGGAACATGTGGGCCAAAGCCAGTGGAAGGGAAACAAACCGAAATAACAGGTGGGAATTTGTGTAAAAAATAGATTTTAATTGAGGATTAACTCAATTGAAAAATAGAAAAACAATAGAAAGAAAAATCAAAATAAATAAAAAAGTACATCCCAGTTGACCTTCTCTTAGTTCTCAGTTTAAAACCAAACAACCTCAAATAAATATTAAATAGAAAAGGAAATATTTTAGAAAATTACTCGTTTCAATGGACCCTTCTCCTCCTAATCCTCCTACGCCGCAAATGGCAGAAGATGAGCTGCACGGGTCCAGCAGCGATGAGGAGCTGGAGCTGAGCCGTCATCGCCGCGACTCCGTGCACTATGCCACAATTGGGGAGTTCCTGGCCAGCCTGAAGGGAGTCAAGTCTCTCAGCCTGGACGACTATCTGAGGGTCGTTAGGTGTCCGGAGATGCAGAAGCCCGGGGATGGAGATCCAGAGGAGGCCTTGGCAAGAGACAGTCGGGAGCAGGCTAAGGACTAGGGACTGCAAGTTTTGTTGGTCACTTCTTCAATTCCATTTTGATCTTCAAAGAATTAACTTGTGGTGAATAATAGTTGTTATTAAAATCTTCAAGTTTATTGAGCAAGGGAACCTCTGTATTGTGTTTTTAATATTAATCCATCTATGGGAGATATAAAAATTCAAATTGTATTGGTATCTCGCTAATACTATAAACAAACTAAATAAAATAAATTAAAGGTTGCTAATTAATTAAAAAAGCCACCTATATGCCATGTTTCGCTTGATTCTGGGCGAGTATGGTCACACCGACTAAAAACCAGTGTCATAACCTTATAATTTCTACATGAAATAGTTATCGTAGCTTCTGTAGCTTTCTTGTGGGGCTCCACCTGCCCTGGATGAGCAAGTTTATTGACCCAAGCCATCTCTGCATTATAATTTTAATATCAAATCCATTATTTGGAATTATATAAATTTAAATTTTATTAGTTTCTAGATAATACCATAAACAAACTGATCAAAATAATTCATAAATTACTAATTAATTGAAAAAAGCCACATATATGCCATCTTTCGCTTGATTCTGGGCGAGTATGGTCACACCGACTAAAAACCAGTGTCACAACCGCATAATTTCTTTATGAAATGGTTATCGTAGCTTCTGTAGAAGAATAACTAATGGTGAATAATACTTGTTGTTAAAATATTCAAGTTTATCGACCAAGCCATCTCGATATTATCATTTTAATATCAAATCCATTATTTGGAAATATTAAAATTCAAATTGTTTAAACTGTTATGACACTGTGACTTCATTTTTTATAATAAATTACAAATTAATCGAAAACGCCACGTTTATGCCATGTTTCGCTTGATTCTTGGCGAGTACGGTCACACCGACTAAAAACCAGTGTCCTCACCGCATAATCTCTACATGAAATAGTTCTCATAGCTTCTGTAGAAGAATAACTAATGGTGAATAATACTTGTTGTTAAGATATTCAAGTTTATCGACCAAACCATCTCGATATTATCATTTTAATATCAAATCCATTATTTTTAAGCCATGTTTCGCTTGATTCTTGGCGAGTATGGTCACACCGCCTAAAAACCAGTGTCACAACCGCATAATTTCTACATAAAATAGTTCTCATAGCCTTTGAAGCTCCCCTGGAGGAGCAAATAAATTAAAAATTAAGCAAACACGTGTACGAACAAGTAATAAACATGTGGATTTTCCTTTTTTGTAGATCAAAGTCAGGCGGGGGGACTGGACAAGGGCATAAAAACTCACTCGTTTGACAGCTCATTTTGCATAATTGTGCGGGGCGACGGGCGGCGCATACGAATTGATTATTGAACCGAATTGAATTCCTGGCTATGCGCCGCGTTTATATATTTTTTATGGTTTGATTTATGATTGCCCGTCATCCAGGCCCAGCCTGGGCTGGAGTTCCTTAACGATTGAGCATCAAAAATGCTAATTGAGCTGTTTATCGATTTGTCAACAACAATAAGCCGCGAAAGCGACTCGAACAATGGCCACATCAGCGGCGAAAATTATTTCATTTCATTGTTGTTTCTGTGTGTTTCGGTTCTGGGGGTTTTTTGGTATCCCCGAATTCCCCCCCTGAGGCCCCCTTAATTTTCTTCACGCTCTCCATTGCGTTTTATTGCCTATTAAAATTGTGTCAAAATGTGTTTGAAATTTTTTATTGTTAATTATACGCGGCGGGCGTAATGTGGAACCAATAAACAATATCGCCATCGCAATTGGAATTCGGTGTTAATCTTTGTTGTTTTCCGTTTTTTGTTATTATTTTTTGGGTTCAGTGGAATACGGGGAATTAATTTGGCCAACTAATTAAAGTATCAGTAAAGGCGGGCAAGCGTGAAACCGAACCGAAGCCAAATCAAAATCGAATTCGAAAAACGAAAACCGAAAATCGCTCAAATGAATAGACAGCCGGATCGGACAGGCCGCCAGCTTGAAGTCCAAGTTTTGCACAGATGCAGGGCTTTACACAGTTAGAAAATGTGGGGATCTTATGGGACTTTTATTTAAAAATTAAGTGGAGGTAAAAAAAGAAAGATGTTGTAGGTTTTCGGCTAGAATACAGATCAGATCTTACTTTTGCAATTATTTCTGTGTTTCCTAGGTCCTTTATTTTCTAAGAAATTTATTTAAATATGTCTAAATAATATTAAATAATTATTTAGATTATTTTATTGAGACTCTAAAGCTTTTAAATATTATAAAGAATTTATTTAGATTATTTTATTGAGACTCTAAAGCTTTTAAATATTATAAAGACTTTCCTACAGTGCACATACAAAGTCGAAAGGGCCTTTGCTCTGAGTTTGAGTAATGAGCTCTGGAGTTCCACTGACCGTCCTGACTGAATGACTGACTAAATGACCAAATGGCTGACTGAATGACTGAGTGAATGACTGACTGACTGACAGAACTCCGAAAGAGATCGCGGGCCTCGCTCCTGACTGACATTTGATTATTGGCTTCCAATTTGTTGCAGATTCTGTTTTTTTTTGTTCCATTCAAGCGCAAATTGCGTGCCTGGCAATCACGGTTCGCAAATTTGCAAATTTGCTGGAAAAAAAAGTAAGCTACCAGAAAGAGACGGCACGAGGCCCAGAGAAAGAGACAGAGCGAACGATACGGAGGGCCGAACAGAAGTCAAATTGTGGCCAACATGGAAATTAATGGAGCAATGGAGCGATCGGAGATCCGGATCGGAGATCGCAGATCGGAGGGATGGAGAAGAGATCACGGCTGCTGTCGTTGCTACTTTTGGCTGCTGATTTTTCAGTGTTGCCAATATACTTAAAAAAATATATAATTAATAATAGAAGAAATAATTCAAGCCAAGTTTAAAAGGAAATAATTTAAAGTCAGTGAAAGTGGTTGCCTAACTAACTAAACTAATAGTAAAGCAGTTAAAAAATATCATAAATAAATAGTAAAAATCATTGACAGCCTTTTTAAAAAGTTAAGGATAATTTTTTGTTTATAATTAAATGTAATTTCTGTTTTTTAATATTTATAATGAACTCATTTAAATATGTATAGCCTTAGGAAATATATATAGTTCCTCCAAATACAGGATTTTTCCAAGCCAAGCTGCCAGCTCTGGCGATGCTTTGGCTGCTGGCAAATCGGCGGCAGGAAAGGAGTTATTAAGACGGAGCGGGATGGCCATAGCCGCCATAGAGGTTGCCTTAGTCCACCTTTATTTTATTTTTATTTTTTTTTTCGTTACTTTTCGCTCTGTTTTCTGTTTAATGAAGGCAGTTCGATCGATTTGGCTGGCAGCGAATCGTGGCAGCCCCACGAAAGCGCCCCTTCCTCGGGACGCCCCGATTTCCAGTTCCAGTTGCAGATCCGAATCCTAGAGATGGCACATTTAGGGGGATTTTGACAGAGTATTTAAATAAAAATAATAATATATAGTTAATAAATAAATTACATTTATTATATAAAATAATTAAATATAAAGTTTTACTTGCTTTATAAATTAGTAATTTCTTTTTTAAAGCTTTACAAATATTTCCTTTTTTGGAAAATACTTTCAGCTGCTTGGCTAGCATTTCCTTTATTATTTTGTCAAGTTTTATATATTATTTTTTGTTATTTATTATTTTGAAAAATTATTTATTTACTTTCGTGCCACGCTGCCATCGCTGGCTTCTCTGGCCAGTCCTCGGCACAATTTCAGTTAGCTGCCACAGTTGCTGTTGGTAGTTGGCAACAGCAGCAGTAGTAGTAGTGCCAGTTGTTGTTGGCCCGGCCAAGAGCCCAGGGTCCGCACACCGAACAGCATTTTCGATCTGTCTGTCAGTCAGCTGCCATTTTTGCTTGGCTCGAGACCCAAGAGACTCGGGACTGGGGACTGGGACTGGGGTCCGAGAGTCCGGATCCGAGGCTGGAAACTGAAATCCGCAGACTGGCCAACCAAGTTGGCGAACCAATTGATTGACATTGCCCACAACGCCCTTTTTGCCAGCAGCCACCAGCCAGCAGTCAGCCCGAAATAACCAAAGTCGATCCCCGAACAGGGGCTCTATTTTTGCGGCCAACTGTACCGGAAATGTGTGAAAATGCTGCCCCATTCAGCATTCAGCAGCACTTCTTATGAATTATGAACAGCAACAGCAACAGCGAGCGGCTACAAATTATACAACAATAATTAATTAAGCCAAGAAGAGCCGCAGCCGAAGCCGAAACCAGTTGGCCCAAAGCCGAAGTTCATTCAGGAAAAACTGACAGTGACAAAAACCGAAACAGTTACCACAAAAAGCAGCTCAGCTCAGCTCGTTGAGCGGTCAAAGCCGTGTAATTATGAAATTCAAAGAAATGAAGCATTAAACCGAAACAAGAAATATGGCATGATGTATGGCCGAGTCAAGTACACACACTCGGAACAGGCAAAAATATGTTTATAACTAAATTAGCATGAAGCTGAAGTTGAAGCCATCGCCCATTGATAACTGCACTCTCTGGGCTGCTTCCTTGCCTTTTTTTGCAGCTTTTTCGTTTATTTTCTGTCAAGTTGACAAATTAATACACAAAACTAGCCCTTTTTGAAGTCAACCGACCGGATTTCTAATTGGGAAGCGCTATAAAGAAACCAGGTTCCGACTGTGCGAGTCCATATTTTGATTGCCAACGACTTCAAACTCCGCGTTTCTCACCATTTGTTCGCTTCTCGCTTTACGATTATTTTTACAACTATTATTACTATTATTTCGTCTTTGTTTTTGTTATTTTCTGTGTTTTTTTTTTTTACAATTTCCAGTGAATGGAGCAACTACTCGGGCATAAATTTATAGTCATTAAAGCATGAGTTATGTCTTTATAAATCCATGTTGGACTGGCAGAGAGTGAGGGGAAATTCAGGGAAATCAAAGGAGAAAATCAAAATCACTTAGGAAGGGTGTTCCCTGGTTCTCAGAAATAAATATTAAAAGCTAGCAAAGTTTAATATAAATTAAAAAAAATAATACTGAAACCAGAACAGCTTTTATTTTCTTCCTTGAATTTATCCAAGATATTTCCCCCGATTGGCTGCAGCAAATTTCCGCCGACAATTAGTACTTCTCCTGACACTTTCCTTTGGATTTCTTGCCCATCTCAAGCTCGGTTCTCATCGCTTCAATTGAGCAGTCGCAGGAGATTTTCCATTTGCCCGTTTTCCCAGGCCCAGGCCCGGTCCCGGTCCCCGGTCCCCGGTCTCGGGACGTGTACACATTTCTAATTAAATTTTCAAAGTTGCTTTGCCATTCTGTGCGATTTTTGATTGACATTTTACATTAAATGTTCTGGGGATCTCTCCGAGCTCGGTGCTCTGTGCTCTCTGGCAGTGGCCACGGCAACGTTGAAATTGATCAATTTCACATAATTTCAAGGCAAGTCGGACGCGGTAATGCAAATCCGACAGATGCGACTCCAGCTCCAATCCAGCTCCGAAGACTGTTAGAAGATCTTAGATCGTTTTTCCTTTTTCCTGGCTCTCATTCTTTCTACTTGTGATTTTTTCTGTATTTTTTCTGACTTTTGCTCTTGTGTCTTGGTCTTTTGGGGTGGAGGTGCTCCGAGGACTGGACCGCGCTTATGATTGACAACGCCTGGATTGAGCCGCGCTGTAAGCACCCCATTCCCAATCCCAGAGTCAATCCCGATCCCCAGTAAGGCCCAGAAAAACAGAAAAAACTAAACTGAACTGAACTGAAAAGCGATCTGCGAATCCGAATCCGAATCCGAATCCCTGACAGCTTGACGGCCTTTGGGCGCTTTAAACGTTTCGGTTACCTCCCTCGCCTCTCCGCTCCTGGCACTGGAAATAAATACCAATAAGAAACATTTCAATAATAAAATATTTAAAATAAAAAGAAAGGGTTTCTTATACTAAATTTTATATTAAAAAATTATTTAGCAAGCCTTTTCTTAGAGTTAAAAAATTACAATGTCTCTTAACCACTGATGCCCACACAAATACAATGACATGCGACTTGCATTTGTGTGCGTAAGAGAAAAACGAAGTTGGCTTCGCGCGAGACGTTGCGGTTGCCAGAGCAGTGCAAAGCATTAAATTTTAATGCTTTGCACTGCTCTGGCAACAGCACACTCGACCTCTCATTCTCTCTCTTCTCTGCTGCTGCTGCTCACGTCACGTTTACACTGCCTGTGTAGCGGCAGAGAATCGGCAGAGTTTCTACCAACCACATGTGGCGGGGGCTTGGGCATCATTGCTCTAAACACAAATATTTTCCCTATCTTGGAGTTTTCCTAACAAAATATGTTAAAAAGAGCCTCTAAAAAATTACTTTTATGCCTAAATATTATTAATAGGTATATAAATATTTTTCTTTTTATGCAACATTTATTAAAAAATATTTTTTCTCTTAAAAATCTAAAAAGAATATAAATATTTTTTCTAAGCCCAAAAAGCACATGATTTTCTCTAATAAAATAGCATTTGTAAGCCTTAGAAATCTACCAAAATATTTCCTATAATTACCTTGGAGTTTTTTGTATGGAACCCATATTTTTTTCCAGTGCATGACAGCTCACCTGAGCTTCCGCCGGCCGCCCCGCGCCTTTTAATTGCTCGCCGTCTGCTGGATTTCTTCAGCTTCTTTCACAATTCTCATTGATCTTTTTTCGAATGTGCGCAACTGTCGGATTTTGTGAGCTGTCAGTGAGCGAGACTGTGGATCCTCCTGTGGCTGCCCCCTAA